>PVLD010002771.1:0-157249 GCA_004027595.1 Dinomys branickii | reverse complement strand
CCAGTGCAAATTCCCTACTATCTTATCTATGATTTGGTATTTCCTTTAATGTTTTTGTGTTAACTAATGTGAAGATAACTATGTAATACAACATCCAGTTCTAATTCCCTACTATATTCTGTATAACTTTGTATTTTCTGTATTGTTTATGGCTTTTCTGGTTCATATGTCTCCATTCTTTTGTCTTTAAAATAAAATTAAAAAAAAAAAAAAGAATAGAAAGGTCTTCTACAGAATTCTCCAAACACAACTCCTCCAACTTGAATTGACAACTCATCACTTACACAACAAAACAGAAAGAGAGAGATATACGGAGTGGCTGAAGCTGGAAATACCTCAGTCCCGAGTAAAACATCTTGCCTGAGACAATTACAGTTATTAGTCACTAGGCAACCTTGTGTCTGGTGATGCTAACTTTGCACAAGTATAAATAAACAACCCTATGGTGATTTGCAGTCCTCTTCTCCCAGCTGGAAAGAGCCCACTCCACTGAACCTCAGCTTTTGTCTCTTGTCTGTATTTTCTAAATCCTCTCACTGTTTTTCCCCAGGACCACTGAGAGCCATGCCAGTTTGCAGCAATTAATATAACAATATTTGTATATAGATAGATAGATATAGATAGATATTTGTCTGTGTCTTTGATTATGTCATTGACATAGATTCCTGGGAGTGAAGATACTTGATCAAAGTCTGTGAACCATTTTATGAGTATAGCCACACAGGCTGACCTGGTGTCAACTATTAAAAGGAGTCAGGTAAAGGGCAGTAATTATATTCTGTTAGGTCTGAGACAATCAAAATGAGGGTGGTGGGAAACCCAGAAAACTAACTCAGAATGAAGGCTTTATATTCCCAGCCTCATGTATACACCAAAAAAAAAAAAGATTGTTATTCAACAAGATTAAATCTTGTTAATAGGTGCATTTGAGAGTGTCCATTTTAATTTACACAGCTGTCCCTAATGGTTTAAGCTGTATAAAAACAAGCCTCCTCGGCCCCTCACAATTGACTAAGCTGTCTCCAGAGGAATTTTCTCCACCCAAGAATGTAGGTGGACAGAGTAAAGAATTTGATTCACCAGAAATATTTCCCAGTGTTTTGCTTGCAATAGTCAGAGGGAAGGAACACTACCCAGAGCATTCTACCAACTCTGCTCTGTGGGAAGGAAGGTGGACAGCATGGTGGGTGAAGAAAGACTTTTCCAGCATCCTGGAGCTGCTTAACAGAACTGGCAGGTAAAGCCCAAAGCTCTGACAGTCAGCTGCCATGGAAGGAGCTTAGGAGCACAAGAGGAGGCCAACTGCATCAACTAAAGGAAGGAAAGAGATTTTAAAGGCTGCCATGAATGAGGAGCTCTGGAGAAAAGAACTCCAAGCCAAGAAAGATTTCTGAAATGCTTCCTAACCATAAGGTGTTGTGTATAAGGTCTGGTTCTTTAAGAACACCAAGAGCAAAGATTTGTATTAATCTTCAAGCTTTCAGAGACAAAATTGTGTTTCTTTTGAATGTGACTTTGAGCAGCCAGCCCACATGAAACCTGGAATAAACTTAAAAGTAACCACAATGTGAACCTCCTGTATTCTTTTTGGAAAGAGAAACTTGCTCTCTTTTCTACTGGATCTGTAGAATTTATTCACTGCACCTTTTTCCTTTGTGGTATACTCTCCAAATGCTGCACACCTTTTTATTTCATGACTGGATTGATGTATCATGTGATTGTGGGACAAGTATTCTGAAGTAAATTCTTTGATTTTACCTGGTCTCCGTAACTTTCCTCACTGTAGCACCTCTGCTCACTAATTGTAACTCATTATTATGGCAAAGGTCTTGTTTTACTCATTCCTGTATGCTCCATGGCTTTGATCCAGGACTTTGCACCTGGTGCTGTAATATTTATACTTGCTGAATTACAGCGAAGGCAGAAAAATATAAGGTGACTGGAAGCAGTTTTTCAATTATTAAAGAAATCTGCTTTGTCTTCATTCATTCATCAGGTCATCAAACATGTCCCGAGGTTTTAAGTCAGACAAACACCTACTTCTTCTATCTACAGCTCAAACTGGTTTGTATTCTCCCCCAAGAACATGGCTTTTACTTTGTTGAGCATTTTACACTGGACACTTAGCAATGCACATCATGGAAGGAGAAGGAAAGTAGAGGTCCTCCCTGGTAGAAGCTTGGCCCCATTGTCCAAGGGCAGGACAGGTCAGAGGAGATCTCTACTTCTGGAGAGCAAAGAACGCTTTGTGTAGGTGCTTAAGGATGTTTAGCCAAGAAGTACTTTGGCCTGACAAATGAGGTATGTACTTCACTTAGGAGGGTGAAAGAAAACAGTAGAGGACAGGTAGCTTGGGAAGAGAAGAGGTCTTAGGTAAACTAGCCTTAGACAACCAGCCTCAAGCCTCCCTGCCATCAGAAAAAAAGGGTCTCAAAGCCAAGAGATGCCAGAACAACCTCCTCCAAGGAATAGTAGCAGTGGGGAAAACTGGGCAGGGATTTTAAGAAGTCAGCGCGCATATGTGTTCTACTCTACTACATGAGGCCAGAGCCAGGCAAGGGAAATAATAAAAGGGTGTTAAGCTGTCTGAATAAGTCTTGGCATCTCTTTTCACCATGAGTCTCTCCATCTTGAAACTGGTACACAGACCAGACTCAACTGTTTTGCTTCTGGTCACACAAGCCACATGAGAGCAATCACTTTGTCATCAAGAAAGCAGTTAGGGATTATTGTGGGAGAGACAGTTACAGTCCCAGTTGGCCTGACGCTCTTGGTCACTGAAAGTTACCAGTCCCAGGAGCCATCTCAGTGCCCTGCAGAGCTGGACAGATGGTCTCCCTTCTCATCACCTGGGGTGGGCTGTGGAATATTGAAGTATACACAGATTCACTTATATTTTTTTCACAACTTCAAATTGCATGTACTCAAATGCCAGTTACTCAGGTATAAAACCAAAAAGGCAGTGAGTATCAGACATGAGGGAAGTGTTTGATATCAGTCTGTGAATGGATTTGTGAACATCTGGCTGCAAACACCAGGTAGGGTGATCCTGTGACTTTTTTGAAAGCAAATATGGTAGATTTTTTTTAAAAAGTATTTATTTTTCTTCATTTAAATATGTGGAATGCTAGTCTCTTTATTAAGATTTCAGTTTTCATGTCAATATGTTTGCTCACTTCCTGTAAATTAGAAAATGTGACTACTCACAAGAGATTTCACTGGTTAATTTGCAATCACCACCCCTCCACACACAAGCCGAGCGCTTCCCAAGGTCTTAGATTTATCAACCTAGAATTCTCCGCACAACGTGACATGAAGAATGTAAACCTTCTGCTTAAAGAAGTACTGTTTTTTTTTTTCTTAACGTGCTGCTGAGAACCATCAGCTGCACATACTGCGAACACTACCCATCAAGGGTCTCTAACCTAAACCAGCCCCTCAACCCTGTCCAGTCCTCTCTACTCTTTACAAATTTCCTCGTCCTCTCTTTCTCTTCCTCCACCACACCTCTTCTCTCTTCCTCTGAGACAGTCTTTAGACCTCAGGCGCACCCTCTTTCCGCGCATGCTCAGTGATCACTTCCGGCGCAGGAGTCCTCTCCGACGGACTTCCTTGGCCTCTGTCTCCATGTATCGCAGGCTCAGCTTTTCCACATTTAGTCAGGCTCAACTCATTCCCACCTTTAAAAGAAATTCTTGCTTCTATCCCAGTTGTTCTCAGCACTGCCCACTCATTAAGATCATCTGGGAGAGTTAAAAAATTTTATGGTGCCGACCCAGTGATGGTGAACCTTTCAAAGCTTTCAATGATAACAAACAGCTGGCTGCTGCGTGCCTGCCGTAGGTTCAGCACCGTGGTGCATCGTACCATTTAAGTCAGAATTGCCATGGGTGGAGCCCAAGTGTCAAAAAATTTTAAAGCATCCGAGGTGATTCTAATGTGCAGTCAGGATTAAGAAACACTGATCTCATTTAACTGTCCCTCCAGCTACCCATCTGTCTTCATTCATTGTGGAACTTGACCTGCTGCCTCCTTTCTCAGGCTCGTACCACTGTAAGCTGGCTCTTGGGTTGGCCCGTCCTCAGTTCCTCCCAATGCCTCAAGGTCACTTAATGTTTCATTGCTATAAATCCCTCTTTTCAGTCATTACACAATTTGACTTGGCAGCACTGACCCTGTTGACCGTCCTGTCCTTGAAGCATTCTCTTCCCTCTTCCCTGTGACCCCCCCATGCTGCTCTGCTCCCCCCGCCCCAGGGCCCCTTCATCTCGGAATCCATCTTTGCCCTTCTTTCTCTGCGCCTCTGAGCACTCTCTCCCACGCAGTGCCTCCAACGAGCCTCACCAGCTCTCCTGGGCACTGCTATGTCCAGCTGCTTCCTGAACAACTTCGCGTCTCTCAAAGGCGCACTCAGATTCAATGGCAAGACTGAACCATGGCCTTCCTCGGTTGTTTTCTACTTGCATTTGTATCCATCTGTGCCAGTGAGCACTCTCCACTCCCCCTGACGAGCTCGCTTCAATTCCCATTCAGTCAGCCACATATTTTCATGTAGAAAGGCTGACTCTAAATCTGGAAGCCTTTAGACCTAAATATGGTTGAAAAAAATCTAAGCATTTTAATTTCATAAATTAATCTCAAGTAATCTTAATAAAAAGGCCTGGCATACAGTTGCAAAATCTTTTGTGTTGATAAATACTATGGGCATATTGACTATTTGAGAGTGTGTTCTAAATTGTTGTATAATACTCACCCCCAAATTCTACCTACTTTCTCTGCCTAAGAAGAATCATGCAGCTGTTCTTTAAGGACGCCCATTTTTTTGTTTCTCTTGCACTACATAGCGGGAATTTCAGAGGCAAAAAACCAAAATTTTTTAGCGATAACATTGCTGGTTAAAATTTTGTGAGGTATCAGATGTTTTCAAAAGGAATAATTTTTTGTAAAAAAAGTGAGGTTCTAAAAGCTGTTTTTCTTACACTTTTACCAGTTTCTGAAGTACAAAACAAGTTCCAGTTACTGGTTCTAAGGGAGGCTGTTTTTCCATAGGACCCTTATGTGGCTTTTAGGAATTTCCAAGACTAATAATTCGTCTTAGCATCAAAACCTTGGCTTCTTTTTCTTTTGACCATCTGCACATATTGCATGTTTAGGAGCTGTTGGTATGCATATGTATCCAACTCTTTGCATATGGAAGGAGTGTGCTTTCCAAAAGCTGGCCCATAAAAGTTCTAAAGGAGACAGTGAGCACTTGGAGGGGGTCCAGGCTCGGGCTGCAGATGGGGCTGCTGTGGTGGGGAGAGGGGGGAAGTTCATAGCTCTGGATCAGCTGGGTCTTTGCTCCAGGGGCCTCCTGCTCTGGGACGGATGGCACCACCACTGTGCATTTACTATTTATGAGGTCCTTTCACATGTGCTGAACATATCTAGGTTTAGTAAATTCATGAAGGAAAGCATCATACTATTGTAAATGAATGCGAGTAGTGCCTGCTCCCTTTTGTTTGCAATTTGAAACAAAAAATTAAGTATAAAGGCTAAAGCCAATGTCAGTATTTAAGAATAATGAAACTTTGCAACTTGCTCTGAAAGAGGAAACAAATAGCAACGGGGTAATTACGATACAGGGTGTCTCAGTCCTTTCCACTCAGCTGCATAGAAAGCCAGTTGTCAAGTGAAAATGATGATTTCTGCAGATTGAAGTCCTGTTACTGCCTGAGGAGGCAGTAGATGGGAAGGGGAGGGAAGTATTTGATTTATGCAAAATCGTTTCAAACAGGACAGAATGAGCTGTTTGAATGTTTAGCTTTGAACTTAGGGGGAGGGTAATGTGGATACCAAGAGAATTTCCAAAATGAGGAGTGGATTTTAATAAATTATAACAATAAACTGTGTAGACTTACTCAATTATAGTATTTTTTTTTCATTTATTTCCTTAGGGCATCAGAGAATTCTGCACCCACAGACATTTCTAGGTTTAGTGACCCAGAAATATATAAAACCTACCCAGATGCTGCATAAAATCTATATATGGCAAATAAATCTACAGGGATGAATCTTCCTGAAGCAAGTAGTAAGTCTCATGGCTCATGGTAGGCAAGATAAGATGTCTGACCTCAAACAGTGTTGGAAAACTACAAGCTCAGGCAAGAAGCCCTGTAGTATTTTCTCTGTGTGTGTGTGTGTGTGTGTGTGTGTGTGTGTGTGGTACATGGGACTGAACCCAGGGCCGTCAAACTGAGCTACATATTCAGCCATTTTTTAGTTTTTATTTTGCAGTAGCATCTAGCTAGGTGACTAAGCTGCCCTGTGTATACTCAAACTTGGAATTCTCCTTCCTCAGCCTCCTAGAGTACTGGAATTACAGGTTGATGCCACTATGCCCAGAAAGTAATTTTTATTATCTAAATACATATCTTCTCTAAGACCTTTATTCTATTTTATTGATTACTTTTAGAAATGATTTTATGTCATTTTTTTACTTGACATTGTGCAATATATTTCCTACTTCATTATAAAATCTTCATAAGGACTGTTTTAATGATTGTATTATCTGATTTAGTTAACAAGATCCTAAGATTCATTAATTAAGAAGACTTATTGGGATAAACATTTGCTTTAATTTCTGTCTTTATTATTATAAAGAACTCTGCCATTCATGCATTTACTCTTAAAGTCTTAATAATCTACCATTATTTAATTGAATACATTAAGAAATATGAATGTTTTTGAGGCTATTGATTTAATTTATTAAATTGCTTTCTAAGCTAGTATATTAGCCTGCCTATTCCTGGGACAAAACACCCAATACCCACAACAGAAAGGAGAGGTTTATTTTGGTTTCGTTGTTTTGTTTCTGTTAGTGTACGTTTGCGGTGCACAACGATTATGTCCATCGTCCATCGTGGGGAGCTGGTGCACACACATGACACAGCTTCGTTCTACTTCCACTTCCCCCTCCCTCCCTGCTCCCGCCATTTGTGATGTTTATTTTTTACTTATTTATTTTTTTGTCTTTTTAAAACAAAGTTTCACTATGCAGTTCCAACTGGCCTTGAGCTCACTTTGTAGCCCAGGCTGGTTTCCAACTTGCAACGATTCTCCTGCCTCAGCCTCCCGAGTGCTGTGATTACAGGCGTGCGCCACCACGACTCACCATGTCCTGACAAGTTTATTTTGGCTCATGGTTTTTAGAGCCTTGAGTCCATGGTTGGTTGGCCCCAGGCGGAAGCGTGGTGGAAGGGCATTCAGAGGAAAAGGGCTCCGCCATGGCAGTCAGGAAGCGAGAGAAAGTGAAAGCTGGAACAAAAACACACCCTTACAGGTCGAGCCCCAGTGACCACCTCCAACCAGGCCCCCTCTTAGCATCACCTTCCGCTGCTCAACTCATCATGGACAAGTCCACTGACGAGCGAACATCCCCATGATCCAACCACTCTCCAAACATGAGGGGCTCTGGGGGACCCTGTAGCTGTACAGCATGACGGTTGGGTCCCTGCCGTGTTATGAGCTGAATCTCAGATCTATGGCCTAAAAAGACACACTGGAGGCCTCCGCAATGCCAAGAGTCTATGGTGCCACCACCCTCTTGCAAGATGATACAACATGCAAATGAAAATATGTTATGAGAAGGCTAATGTGACATATTTCCCCAGGATTATTAATACTTTCATTTTTTGAATGTGCAATTTCACTTTTCTTTTTTTTCTGTTGGTACTGGGAATCGAACTCATGACCTTGTGCTTGCCAGGCTGGTGCTGTGCCACTGAGCTATATATCCCTGGCCCCTTAGATGTCAAATTTCAAATTCTATTAAAAATTTTTGTAGGTATCCTTACTTCATCAAGGCCTAAGGCACACATTCAGTTCACTTGTAACGTGATGAGACTCCAGAGATCCACTCTTTGATCTGAGAGATCTCAGTAGACTGCAAGTGGCTAAACTTCTCTTTAAATTGAAGGTAATCTGCTGGATTGGGTGGCATATGCCTATAACCCCAGCACTTAGGAGGACGAGGCAGGAGAATCACTGTGAGTTTGAAGCTAGCCTGGACTACACAGTGAGACCTTCTCCCAAAAAAGTTAAAAAAAAAAAAAAAATTGAAGACAAGCACATCCACTTCATTGAGCTAATGGCTAAACCAGCTTACTCACTTTGCATAGTGCTTGCTGTGTAACCTCTCTATAAACAATAAATAAGTTATAGCTGCTGGTGCTATTTTACAGAACTATGATATTTACACTCTCAAATACCACCAAAGCGTGACAGCACTTCACATTAAAAAAAACTTTGCTTACATCATAGGTTTTTGTTTTGTTTTGTTGTCATGTTTTTGCTATTCATTTTTATCTTTTTGCACTAATTTTTTTAAAAGCGGGGTCTCAATCTTGCCTAACGTATTTCTTTGCTTATTAATGAGGATGAACCTTTTTCCCATGTGTTTATTCATCAGTTATATTCCCACTTAGAATGATGTGTTCCATGGCTTCAAATCTCAGGTCTTCCATTAATTTGCTCGGCTTGGCTTTTGTAAGTGTGCATGGGGCATCTGGTGTCCACAGGAGATAGGGAAGTGTACTAGCTCCCTAAATGGAGGCTCCATCAAGAACTGCTTGGGAGAGAAGGTGAGTGTGATTAAGTTTGGGGGCTTTTTATTTGAGATAACCTGACTTTGCCCCCTTCACGCAGACATGAGATCTCTACAACATTTCCATGCATTGCATCTCTATACAATAGCATCCAGGGCAAGAAAGGCACTATCTGTTCATAAAAGTGAGAAGTTATTTCCCAAAAGTGCCTTAGATGATGTCTCCCTCTCATTTTTTAGCCAGACTTGCTATGTGTTCATTCACAAACCAAAGCACTGAAACCACACTTTCAGCTCCACACAAAGACCGTATCACACGTGTGGTTTGGAGCCCACCTTCTGCCTAGAGGAGCAGACAGGTTCTGCTGAACATGGTGGGGGATGATGGAGTGGCTACCTGAAATCGGGGTTCAGTTATGCTACTGGCCTAGACGGGGCTGGGAAAAAATACAAGGTCAGATAGGCAAAAGTAGCGTATGTCCCATGAGATGAGTTACTAGGCAGCACTTACACATCTCTGACCCTCACTTTCCTCCTGGGTCAGCCAGAGATGTCCACCTTGTAGTATTTTTTGGAACTGGATGTTTGCCAGATACCAACACAAATCTGGCCTGGAGAAGATGTGCAGAAATTGCCTTCATGTGAGCATTTTCTACAAAAACCTGTTGTGTTTCATACTGACACAAACTTTTTTGAGGTTTATTGAGAACTTATCGTTAGGGGAAAAAATTGCTACATAAATTTGTAGTATTTGTGGTGCAAGTGCATTAATCTTTTCCTTTTTATAGTGCCAAAACTTTGACGCTTAGAAAGCTCTGACTACCTCTTTCTACTTCCTCTCACTGGCATCTAATTACAAAGTCACATCATGTTTCACCCAGTCTTTTACGCTGTTCCATTCAATGTAATCTATATCACATTTAGTATGGCATTAGCTGAAATATGAGGGTCTACTCATTGCTTTCACAAATATGTAACCAATTGTTTCAATACCACTTACAAGGGAATCCTTTGCCTCATCGGTCCTGCTGCAGCTTTACAAGAGGCTATACAGTATTCCTGTCAAATCTGGGACAAGAGTCCAGGAAAATCTCCCCTCAGAAACCAGGAGTAGGGGTCTGGGGATATAGCTCAGTGGAATAAGCACTTGCCTAGCAAGAGCAGGGTCCTGAGTTCGATCCCCAGTACTGCAAAAAAAAAAAAAAAAAGAAACCAGGAGTAGGGATGAAGCACCCACGCCCCCCCCGCACTATACGCACTGAACCCAAATCTCTAACTTGAGAATTGAATTAACAGTTGCGTAAAATTCCGTCGCACCACCTGATCAATTTGTCATATTTTTCTTCAGCATATATAGATGGTTTTCTGTAGTTTCCAGCATACTGAGTTCTCATACTGATGGTTCAGAGGACTACAAATATGATAATCCTTCTCAGTGCTTCTAATGTGTGGCTCATAGAACAGCATGTAGGAGTTTCCATGTGGCTGCTCTGTAATTTCGACTATGACAATTCCTTATGTTCTGCCTGTAAATCTAATACAAATTTGCACACCTGTTTTCATTTCCAAGTACCCTGCCATTAGCACACTGTGAGACAGAGATTCTATTTTTGTAGTTATTTCTATTCCTATTATATTTTGGCTCCAGCTGAAGTGGATTACTTGTTAATCCTTAGATACACTGCGAACTCTCCTGCCTTCATGCCTCGTACCATGCCCCAAGTTGGTAAGCACTGTGCCAAAAAACTTTCTTGCTCATTTCCTTCTGTCTAAATCCTTACTAACAATGTTAGACATATTGGAAATAACCTAATGATTAAAGACATTTAAATCCAATGAGTATTACACAAATAATAAAAGTGAACAAAAGAAGAGGAGGAAGTAGAGGACAAATGTTAACTAAAAAGTGTGTGAATAAATTGCGTATGCAACTTGATTATAAATAGGTATCTTGATCAGGCTCTGATCAGCAGGACACAGGGGTCATGAGAGCCAGGACAGCTGTGGCAAGGAGGGCCTGGACCCTGAGATCTGTCCTCACTAGGGCTCTGCTTTGCTTTCTATCTCTCTGCTTCCTTTCTCTCTCCTTCCATCTCTCACTATTATTATTTTCTATTTAATGCCCTTTAACCATAGAAAGGGTCCCTTTGTGGGAGTGTGGGTGAAATGGAAAATGACCACCAGAATCTACACCTCTGTAAGCCAGTTCCCAATCTTTGTAGATGTTCAGAAAGGACTCTGACAGCTCTGAACTGACTCCTGGGCCTACATTAGCCCAGTCACCATGTGTAGTGGGTTGATAACTGGTGGTCAACTTATAACCCCCAGCTGAACTGAGTAAGCATGGTGCTGGGTGTGAGAGGCCCACCTGGGGATTGTTGCCAGCAGCATAAGAGGCAGAACTGGAGAAGGAGAAGGAGGCTGTCGGGACCTGATAAAAGCTTTAAGGAGCTGTTGGTTGTGTTGGAGTTCATCATGCTGGCTTTCCTGATGAACTTGGCTGTTTTCATATTCCAAGGAGCTTGGGACCTCATTAGCACTAAGAATGGCTTTGGTTCACTTTGGGGGAGCTCTGGTCCTCACTTTGAGCATCACTCCCTGGCTCCGGAGGGGAAAATGGTGCACTTCTGGTCTCTAGGAGAAGCTTGCTATATTGGCTTCCCTGCTGGAAACTCGGCCATCTTGATCATCGGAGGAGCTTAGGACCTCACTGTTGCTGAGGATGGCTGTGGTACCTTTTGGGGCAGCTCTGGTTATTCTGAGCGTCACTTCCTGGCTCCAGTGCAGATCCCTCAGCCTGCTAGCACAGGTCCTTCATCCTGCTGGCATAGACTTTCTAGATTCCACCACTGACCTTTGGGCCTTCCCAGAGCAGATCCATGAAACAGACCTGCATGAGATATTGTTACGGGCTCTGGGCCTCCAGTTGGACTTGTGGGAGGCATTGTTATGAGCTCTAGGTCTTAAGGTAGACTCAGGCAGGACATAAGAGTGGGATCCAGGCCTTCAGCTGAATTCTTGGTCCATAGCATGTGGACAGGTTTCCTGCACTCTTGTACATTGTTCTTTGAGTGACTATTATAAATAACCATATAAAATATATGTCCTGTATTATATTATTCCCCTTGCAAACTATCCCCCAAACCAATACACCATGGTCATAGGGATAGATACCCTGAGAGGTCATACCTAGAACAAGAGCCTGCCCTGTCACCAGGGAAAAGGGGCACTGTGAGGGGCAGCCTCACTGAATCACCTGATTAGAGAGGGAGGTGGATCCCCCAAGAGAATGCGTATGGATTAGAGCAGAAAGAAGAAAATGGATGATCGGAGAAAAAGCAGCCAGAGTGTTAAGCAGACAAAAAACAAATAAACAAAGACCAAAAAGCAACCACTGCATTCTATAAATTGACGTCCACAGGACCTGATAGGCTACAGCCTTCTTTTGCGTCATTGCATACTTCAGATCCTGTGTTAGGGGCATTCTGAATTAATCAGATTCTACATCTCCCCCTTCGCATGTTCTGCTCCGTTTTTCCTAAAGCCCTTCCACCCTCCTGCCTCCATCTGGGTAAGTCTGACTCATACTTCAGCTCATACTGCAGCTGTGCCCCGCTGGAGGCAGCCTCCAGGGATTCCCTCAATGGGGGTTGGAATTCCCCGAATGCAGATAGGGCCCAAGGGTTACCTCTATGCACAGCACACATCACATCTTACGATAGGTGAGCTACTCTGGATAGTTTAGACAGAAAGGAATTAGCAGGGCCCAAGAGGGTTATGAGTTTGGGGGAGGCTAGGCAAACTGCTTAGGTAATACCTAGAGTATAAACAACAGGAGCAACCTCCAACATTCTGCAGCTACCCCTGTAGCCCCTTCAACAGCAAAACCAGGATTCTACAACTTCTGCAAAGACGAGCAACTCCAACACCCTTCCTGCTACTACAAGGACCTTGTATCTACCAGGTCATGACGTATGCATTACCTGTCAAATCTGTGCTTGGCAGAAGTTCAGACACATAGAAAATATAGCTACAGAGCAAACCAGAAAACGCAACATTCATCGTTATAAAGAAAATGTTGGACACTACTGAGCAAACCAATTTCTAGTATCTATAGCGTCATCCGCAAAAGTTGTTTTTAAGGACAAATTTAGGGTTTGCTGGTGAACGGTTTATGGTGAACAGTTTTATTTTCTGTACGAAACCTTTGTTTCCAGAAATACTTTTATGTTAATATCCATTTTGTCTGATATTAATATTGCTAAAACAGATTTCCTTTGCTTACCAATTTCTTGCCATGTCTTTTTTCCATCTCTTTACTTGTAATCTGTTATTTTGTGTGAGGTTTCTGACTTATAAACAGCATGTGTAAAAGGATTTTTTAAAAGCCAACCTAAGAAGCCTGCCTTTTAAGGAGTTTAGACATTTATTTTTCACAGTGATTAGGAAGGAATCTGATAACTTATTTCTGACATTTTATATTTCCTACTTATGAAGCTTGTTCTGCTTTTTCTTCTTTTCTCTCTTCTTTTGGGCTGTTACATTTCTTCTAATACCTTTACATTTTCATCATGTTTCAAAGTTACACATTCTATTTCCAATCATTTAGAGTTTTGGGGTTTTTTTTTTTGTTTTTTGAGAAAGGGTCTCACTATTCCTTTCAGTCTGCCCTTGAACTCCCTATGTAGCTCTGGCCAGCTTTGAACTCACAGTGATCCACCTGCCTCAGCCTCCTGAGTGCTGGGGTGACAGGCATGCACCGCCATGCCTGACTTTCATTTAGTAGGTATAGACTTAGGTTTCTATTTTCCTAACAAAGTTAGTAGTTAATCCATGTCTCTAGCCTCCTGGTCCTGGACAGAACAATGTGACTCTCCTCCTGACTCATAACTTTCCCCAAAGGCCCATGTCAGATTGCCTCAGTTTTGGTCGGAATGCTTTTCTTGGTGCTTGGAAAGAAAGTCACTCTGATCTTGAGTTCAGGGCTCCTACAGCCGCCCTGTCACTCTCACAAACCCCTCCAGGCTCCACAGCCTTCACGCCTGCTCTTCACTCTCCATTTTGATGCTCACCTCATCCACATCTGCCAGGACCCCAGCCCTTCACCACATGCCTGCTCCACATCACACTGCAGCCCTCAGCTTGGGAGGGGCCGGCCAGGGCCCACGGCTGAGGGCTGTGGGGCCTGGAGCGCACGGCGTGAAGAACAAGAGCACGGCAACTCGTCTCAAGAGTCCTAACTACTGCTGCCTTTCCCTTTGCAGCACACGACCCTGTCTCCTGCCTCGGAGGAAACAGAAGCTGTCAACCAAGAACTTGCAAAATTTTCCACTTCCTCCTGGATAAACTCAGCTCTGTCCCCGCCCATGTTTCTCTTTCAGCCTCCTGTTAAGCCATGACCTTCCACTGCACCAGGTCAGCTGTACCACTCCAGTCTCCTCCATTTGTAATCCTTGCTCCAGACTATGCTGGTCAAATAAATACTTCACTGATCGTGAATACTTAATAGATAGCATAGAGGAAATAAATGAAAACATTTTCCAAGTAGGAATTTACCATCATAGCTATAGTTTCACCTGACATACTATTAAGAATATCAAGATATTCTGAACACTCAGAAGCGCTACTTCCAACAAATATTTCAAGATAATATCAACATGCAGGACAAATACCTGAATCTACTGTTGGCCTATCGTGGGTGCAGGGGACAGAGTGGATCGAATTAACAAGCTCTGCGTTCTCAGGCAGCTGACATTCCAGAGGGGGAAATCAGGAAATAAATAAATAATCACATAATATAATTTCAAATGGCGGTAAGGACAATGAAGGCAGTGGAATGAGGTAATGGAGAAGCAGTGGCGTGTGAGAGGGAAGCGACCGCTAAAGCCCAGGCAGGAGCATAAAGAACAAGGCGGAGCAGGGTGTGAAAGCCAGACCATGCCCTCAAGTGTGATGGGTGCATGCTGCTGTAAGTCTTCTGGGATGCCACTGCCGTTTTTAACTAAAGTAAGATTATAGGTTGCACTGTGCACAAAAAATATACAACTGGATGATCACACAGCTACACATCACACCCCACGTCTGAAACAACTGCTCCACCTAATTCAAGATATAGAACATTTCCAAAACTTGAAGGTCCCCTCGCACCTCTTCTCAATCTAACCATGTTCATTCCGCTCCTTAAAAGAGATAAAGTCGGTCACCACTGTCCAGCCTCTATGACTGAAGATTAGTGTTGCTTGTTTTTGAACACTTTATAGAGCCACACAGTGCCAACCTGCTAATGGAGAGATTCATACTGTTTCATATGCCAGTAGTTCATTCTCTTTTATTGCTCATACTTAGTCGTGTGACTATTTATAGACACATTTAGTGTAAATAGTCTCTGTGTTGGGTGTAGCTGTGAGTGTGGGTGTGCTGGGGATGGCTGAACCCAGAGGCTCACACATACTAAGCAAGTGCTCTATCACCGAACTGCACTTCCAGCTCCCAGTGTGAATATCCTCAAACATCTTCTGGTAGATGTAAGTACTCACTTATCCTGGGTATATACCTAGGAGTGTAGTTGCTAGGTCATGGACTAAATGTGGCTTTAGCTTGATTAGACATTGCCAGTCTTCCAGATTTGTGTTTTCCCTTCCACCAGCAGTGTATGAAAGTTTCTAGTTCCTCTGCCTCTTTATCAACATTTGGTTTGCTGGTATTCTTTAAAAATTTAACTATTCTGTGGTTGTATACTACTATCTCATTGTAGCTTAATTTTATTTTCCTTACTGAATAATGTTTAGTTTTATATATGTGTGTGTATGTATGTATGTATATATATATATATATATATATATATAATACTTGTATATTTGGATTTTGCCCAAAGGAAACTTTCGGACAAGAGACTGACCAGATTGAGCTTTTATGGAAAGATTCACTTGGCTGCTCTGTGCAGAACTGGCTGGAGAGAAGCATGGCAGAAGTGCAAGAAGATTAAAAGGTTACCATAGTGGTCCAGGCAGAAGGTATAGGCAGCTTGGATCTGTAGTGGTAAAGAAGTCAGAGAGAAAAGAGTGAAGACCCTGGGGGGCTACCAGATGTATGCTTTGCCTGGCTGTGGGAAGAAGAGGAGGAATCAAAGGGGACTGGGACAGCTGCTCAAGTGCATTTCCCACTGTGGAAATCCCAGAGCGGGCTGGAAAGTAATAGGAGATGAAAGAATACACTGAATCAGACCATAGCAAACTCTGCTAACCCCAAAGTAATAACAAAAAAACCCTGGTCACAAACTGTGCTCACAGAGACACTGTGGACACCCAGAGGACCGCAGTGGACTTTAACTTCCTTCCCTGGCTTGCAAATGATCTCTGTAGCCCTATATGTGTTTGCCAGCAAGAGTTATATGACTTATATTTATCACTGATGTTCCTGGGGTTTTTTTTCCTCCCAAGAATAAATATGTCTCTACACAATGAAATAAAAAATCCAGAAACTTAAAATTAGATTACTTTGGAAATTACTGGCATTTTTCTTCATGTGTAAGGTCACTCTGCCCTTGTAAACCAACTCTGGGGAAGTGACACATTTCTTTTTCCATCCCACACTTTGCTTATTTTCATACAATTAAAAGCAAATCCTCAACACTTCAAATGCTTAGTGCATGCGGCAAATATTTATCTCCTCATTTAGTACTTTAATTTCAAATTGTGTTACGTAAGTCCTAGCATGCCAGACCAATAGCTTACTAGGCCATTTCTTCATGGAAAAGAAAATTCAGCCCTTGCAGAAATAATAAGCAGATTCTTCAAGTTGCTGCAGTGTTAGGCTGCCTGCTGCTTTGGTTTGTATAGTGCTTTTCAATTTGGAAACCAGGGACCATACTACATAAGAGAAGGACCTCATAGTTAATAATGGCCTACTATAGATAGCGCCTGTGCTCAGCACCAATTCTATGAGCTGTGCACTATTATTATCTCCATTGAACATATGAGAAAACCAAGTTTGGGAGTTTTCCCAGGATCGCTTAGCTGGTAAGCTTCAGGGCTGAGATCAGAACTCAGATTTATCTGAATCTAAAGCTGAAACTTTTCATGGCTTCCAAGCTATGACACTACAGGGTGAAAGTTAGGTGGATATATGCCCCAGCCAGCACCCTTGGGTTTGCCTCAAACCCTTACCACTGTCACTGACACTGTGTGGCCTCAGCAGTTGGCTCTGGATGCTGCTAGAGTCCATCAGTTCATGCTGAAGGCTTTACTTCTTGCCATGGTGCCTATTTCATTGCCTACAGAAGAATTAAACAAGTTAATACATATACAACAAATAGAGTTGTGCCTAGGTTCTAATATGAGAGCATTGTCTGTCATTTCTTTAGAAAGATAATTGCTTTACTGAAGTATAATTCACATGCCATACAATTCACACATTTACTGCATACCATCTAGTTGTTTTTCATATACTCATGAAGTTGTACAACCATCAGCATAGTCACCTTCTCCTTCTCTCCTTCTCTTCCTCCTTCCTTCCTTCCTTCCTTCCTTCCTTCCTTCCTTCTTTCATGTGGTTCCAGAGATGGAATCCAGGACCTTCTGGATGTTAGGCAAGTGCTCTACCACTGTGATATAGCCCCAGCCTAATCTCAAAACATTCTGTCTACCCCAGAAGAAGCCCACTTTCCTCTACCCCGCCTCCAGCCCAGGCATCCACTAATCCACCTTCGTCTACAGGCTTTTAGCTCTGTGACGACCAATAGAACATGGGTTGCCCATTCCAGACATTTCATATAAGTGGAATCATACAACATATGGCCTGTTGTTTCTGGCTTCTTTCCCTTAGCATAACATTTCAGATTCATTCATATTGTGCCATGTGCCGATTTTCATTTCTTTGGATTGCTAAATAATATTGCGTTGCATAGATACATCGCATTTTACTTATCCGTTCATCAGTTGATGGATATTTGGGTCGTTTCCACTTTTTGACTGTTTTATGAATAGTGATGCTGTGAACATTCATGTGTAAATTTTTTGCATGGACATATGTTCTCATTTCTCTTGGGTGTATAACCAGGAGTGGAACTCCAGCTATTGCTTGTCACTGACTCCCTCTTTGTGTATATCTCCTTGTGCGTATATGTGTGCATTAAATTTCCTTTTCAAGAGATTTTTTCTCTTATTAGCATGTTCTCAGTACAGAATAGTATGCTTGTGTTGAGGACTTGGTACATCCATACAACATGTTTTGATAGTTTTTAATTCCTTTACCTGCTGGCCCATTCCCCCTCCCACAGTTCCCTTCCCCATTTTCAAGAGAGCAGCTTACAATTTCCTATCATTTCTCACTTATTTATTTGTATTCAAGTTTTCTCATATAAGAAACATCATATGATATGTAACTTTCTGTACGTGACTTCTATGAAACATGTAGTCTCAAGTTCCATTAATTTTTCAATGACAAGATTTTATTCTTCTTTATGGTTGAATAATATTACACTGTGTGTCTATACATTTTCTTTATTCTTCATCTATTGATGGAAATCTAGGCTGTTTCCAGAGCTTAACTATGAATTTTGTTGCTACAAACGATGTTACATGGTTGTACATGTAACATTATAGTGTAATGTCTTTCATTTTTTCAGGAATATACCTGGGAGAGGTATAGCTGAGTCAAATGGAATTTCTATTTTTCATCATTTAAGGAATCTTCATACTGCTTTCCATAGTGTTGTACTAGTTTACATCCTCACGAACAATACACACGCCCCACCCCCACCCCTCCCCTCCTCACCACCAGTCATTGTATCTTGTCTTTTGATAGCTATTCTGATTGGGGTGGGAGGGAATCTCAAAGTTTCATTTGCATTTCTCTAATGGCTCACAACTTTGAACATTTTGCATTTATTTATTGGCTACTTATACTTCCTTTGAGAAGTGGTTTTTCAGGTCACGTGACTATTTTTTTTGAGGAGCCCTTTGTTTCAGTGGGTTAATTTTTTTAAGTTCTTTATATATTCCATACATATTAGTCCTCTACCAGGATGGTAGCTGGCAAAAATTTTCTTAATCCTGTGGGTTATCTTTTCACTCTGTTGATTATTTCCTCTGCTGTGCAGAAACTTTTTAATTTGATGCAGTCACGTTTGTTGATTCTTGATATTATTATCTGTATTACTGGAGTTCTAGTCACAGCATCTTTATCTAGTCTTATGGCTTCATGTATTTCTTCTGTTGTCTTCCAGCAGTTTCAAAGTTTTTGTTTTTACTTCTAAATCTCTGACCCATTTTTATTTTCTTTTAGTACAGTGTGAGAGATAGGGATCTAGTTTCAGTCTTCTGAAAGTGAATGTGAAGTCTTTCATTGTCATTTGTTAAACAGGCTAACTTTTCTCCAACATATGTTTTTTGGTTCATTTGTTAATTATCAGATGGCTGTAGATGTATGCAGTTGTTTCTGTCTTCTGTTCTATTCCACTGGTCAACATATTTAGAGTATTTTTGCCCATACCATGTTGTTTTTGTCACTATAGCTTTGTAGTATAACTTGAAATCCAGTATTGTTATGCATCCTATTTTGCTGAGGATTGTTTTGACTATTCCAGATCTTTTATGGTTCTGTATAAATTTTAGGATTTTTTCTAGTTCTGTGAAGAATGCTGGTATTTCAGTAAGGGTTGCATTGAATCTATAAAGAGTTTCTAATGATATGGCTGTTTGAACAATATTATTTCTGCCAATCCTCCCCCCCAAAAAAAGGTTATCATTCCATTTTCTAATGTCCACTCCAGTTTTTTTCTTCAGAGTCTATGATTTTCATTATAAAGGTCTATCATGCTGAGCCTAGTGGCACACACCTGTAATCCCAGCACTCAGGAGGCTGAAGCAAGAGGATTGCCACAGTTCAAAGTTAGCCTAGGGTACATAGTGAGTTTAAGGCCAGCCTAAATTACAGAGAAAGATCCTGTCAAAAAAAATGTCTTTCACTTCCTTGGTTAGGTGAATTCCTAGGTATTTAATTTTTATGAAACTATTGGGATTGGAATTGTTTTCCTGATTTCTTTCTTGGTAGTTTCATTATTGGTGTGTAGTAACATGATTAATTCTTGTGTGTTGATTTTGTGTCCTGTGTATACATCTCTTAACATGTAGGTGCATGATTCTCTCATATAAACACATACTTTAGTGTTTTGTTCTAAATGATCTAATAAGGAAAGCATCCTCCTGTTTTAACATCACAAATGAAGTGAGACTCTGGGAGATCTAACTAATCTTTTCTTGGTTTGAAACTTGGCCCATATTACATCCTCTGGGGTTCTCATCTCCTTTTTAGCATGCTCTCCCCTCTTCCCCCCGCCAGTCCCTTGGTTGAACGAAGACTTTTATTCTTGCCAGGAAGCTGTGCTCGGATCCAGTAAGTGGTCCCTCGGTGCCTTGCTCTGTATTTCTATGATGTCCTAAGCATTGTTCTACCACAGTCTCATCACATTCTGCCGCACTTAACATAACAAAGGTGGCCAACAAACCAGACCAAGACCTGGGGCAGCAGCATGCTTCTTTGACTCTATCTTTTATGCTAAGCACAGTAGCTGTCCAGTGAACAGGGATGGAGGTTAAGAAAGAAGGAAGGACAGACTTTGGTCTAGGTACTTGCTACGAAGTGACATGTCTGGTCTAACAGACTGGTACAATCTTATCTGTCACATCAAACAACCGTGGATTGAATCAACACAATAGAAAAAACCAAGCTGTGATTATTCGGATTGGAAAAAGAGTCTTCACTTTTTAAAATTATTAGGACAAACTTCTTGTCCTGAGTCCTCTGAAACAGCGACCACGGTGTGTGTTACACAGTAATACCCAGGATGCTTTTACTGGTACACAAACCATATTTTTAACTTAAGTTTCGTATTTTTTTAATTAAGACTATTCAGCCAGTCATTGTGGTGCACATTTGTAATCCCAGCATTTAGTAGGCTGAGGCAGGAGGTTTGCCATGAGTTTGAGGCCAGCCTGGGTTACATAGTGAGTTCAAGGCCAGCCTGAACTACATAGCAAAACTCTGTCTCAAAAACTTTTTTAATTAATTATTTATTTAAAAAATAAATTAAGACTATTCAAAATAAATATATGTCAAATAAATAATGGTGCAGATGGAGCACAGATGTAGGGAATAATGTATAGATGGCACAGAATAACAAAGTTTGAAACAGGACTTTTAAAGTACAATTTGTGTATAGATGGAACTGAGAATTGAACCCATGGCCTCTGCACTGAGCTACATCACCAGATCCTTTAATTTTTATTTTGAGAAAAGGTGAACGTGGCTACATTGTCCAACCCAAGCTCAAACTTGTTATCCTCCTCCCTTAGCCTCCCAGAGTGCTTGGATTACAGACGTGCTTAAAACATGAGAAAATTTAAGTAGAAAATACACTTTATAAAGCAATGCATCTCCAGGGTAAGCAGGCACAGGCTATCGCTAAAACATAGATTTTGAGAGTTCAGCCCATCTGGGGTGGGATCTAAGATGCTGCGGGCCTAAGAAGCACCAGGAGAATTACTGACAGCTAATCTCATGCTACACGTGGAGTGCCGAGGTTGTAAAACATGAACAAAAGCACGAAGTCATAATGGCGATACTACCTACTACCTTTGTAGTTCTTTTATGCACTGGGTACTCTTCCAAGTGTTTTATAGACGTTAAACTCACCAGTTTTCACAAAAGTCCTGCCACGTAGTTATGAATAATCTCTACTTTACAAATTAAACCTTAAAATCAGAATTATCTTGACTTTTAATCACAACTTTCCCCCCACAAAGTAAGACACACCAGCAGACTGCAGAAGATAATATACTAATCTTTATTTATCTTTTGTAAAATAAAAGAAACTAAGCCAGAAGGCTTAAGCCATTGCCTTCCTTTTGACCCGTGGATGTTCTCAGCATCAGTTTTATTCCCATGTCCTGTCTGTGACCTCACTGTGCGACAGAAAGTCATCTGGTCCAGGGATCAAAGCCTGAGAAGTTTTCTCATTTCCCCACATTCAAAACAAAACAGCTCTGGGCAAAGCATGCGTTTCCCCTCCGTGGCCGTGATGGAAGAAAAAAAAAAAAGAAGCTATTAAAACAATTTAAAATGAAAAAGCATTTTAAAATATATCAATTACTTGTGGTAAAAATGCACACACATACATGCTTATGTGCACATATACCTACACATATGTATGTTAATGTATACAACAGATTTAGCTGCCTGTAGGAAAGTTATACTGTTAATAGTACTAATTCATTTCCACATAGCTACTTTGAGTTAATTACCTACATTTATATGGCTCTTGTTTTTGTAAAGATTCCAGGGCGCTCAATTAAGAATAAAGCCAAGAAAATAATAAAACAAAGGTTTCATTTCAGAGGATTCCAGGGCCCTTTGTAGCGTGGGAGGTGGGGGGGTGTGTATTACTGGTCACAGCGCACTGAGATGCCTTCACACAAGTGAACAACAGATTTCAAAACCCTGAGGCTTGAGGCTGGATCTGCATGTTTGGTTTGGCCTGTTTTATTTAATTTAATCAGGAAATGTCCATATAAATCTACCTTGAAAACTGGAAGACCTGGCAACACTGAGCCCAGTTTCGTGTGTTATTTTTGTTCCTGGCAATGGGGAGGGCTATCCTGGTAGCTTCCCCAGCAGGCTTTGCTCATGTCTGCCACCTGCCCCAACCTGGAGGCCACTGAGTTTGAAATCATGAGTAAAGCTATGAACAGCCAATATTTGTTCTCCTCGTCATTATCCTGGAGAAGTGAATGTGTTCTAACACTGAAAAAACAGTTTCCTTTTATCAAAGTGAAAGCAGCTGGTTCACACGAGAATTATTCACTGAGTTTGTAGAAGCGAGCGTGTCCCGATTTAAACACTTCACATGGCTCAGATATGCAAGTGTTCCTCCTGGTGGAGCAGATTCTTGGCTCATTTCCTGTGAGGCTCAGTTTAAGTGCAGGAAGGGACTCTAGAAGTGGCCCAGTGATTTTCCTGTTGTCCAGTTTGCTGGTGGTTGGAGCTGCACTTTTCCAGAGCCAAAAGGGCCAATAGAATAGAGGAGATTTGGGTCCACAGTGGGGAAAGTTCGTGTTCACAGAATGGAGTTACTCTCTTTGAAATGGCGAATACTATATCATGTTTGCTTTAGTATTGAGATACATTCCAAGCATCTGGCCTCATATTCACTCAATAAATATTTATTAAGAACCAATTTTGGGCTATGTGCAATGCTGAACTGGAAACACAGTGATAAATGAGACTAGGCCCACTGCTCCGGAGAAGTTCAGCTGGAGATATCTACAGAACAGTTATACCCCGATTACTGGTGCCAACTTTGATCAAAGTGGCACAAAGACCTGTCCATTAGATCACTCAAGAGATTCCATCGTATTCTCATCTGCTTCACTTCTTTACTTCTCTACCTTCAAACACACACAAGATTTTTTTTTTTTTTTTTTTTTTTTGCACTGGGAATCAAACTCAAGACCTTGTGCTTGCCAGGCAGGCACTTGTACTGCTAAGCTATATCCCTGGCACAAAATGTTTTTTAACTTGAAAACGTTATCCCAAAAGTGCTACTATTCCCCACCCCAAGACACCTCCACCATCTGAGGCAAGCGTGAACATAGAAACCCTCCAAGGCCCTGTGGTGACACGGGTAGGCAGACCCAGCCAGGCAGTGTCTACCAGCGGAGTTGCCACTGGTACACAGGCCTAGCCAACGTGTGGCAGGCAGGAAGCACTGACCCAGCAATACCAAAATATCAGGGTTTGTGTTGGGATCCAGAAATTAGTATTTTAAATAAAATGTATGACTTTATGTTTTGCAAAACTTAGAGTTCAAATACATTCTTAAACTCAGAGCGGATAATCAAAAATGTGTTTGTAGTGAGATTTTAGTTAGGAGGTGCTGATACCAGGACCTCCATGCTGGGCCACTCGGTGCTCAGTTCCCTCCTTGGGTTTGAAACTGACTCTTAGCTGGAGGAGGGAGCTTGGGATTTGCTTTTTCCAGGAAATCCCATCAGGCCTCTCATGTGTTTGAAAACCCAATATTGAAATATTCGGCTTCCTGCATGTCTCTTTCACCTCCCTCTCTATGTCTATCCATCTAAAGCTAATTCTTTAAAAAGAGCAGGATTTGAACAAATTAATCAACACAAGTCATTTTTTAAGAGGAATCTGTGAAAGATGAGTGATTAAGGAAGTGTTCAGCTCTTCTGACACCAAGGCTTAACTTTTCACGTTCACATGACTCTGGCTTGGGATCAATTTCCAATTCCTCTCCTGGACACTTGTGCTTTATTTCTGGACTGGTCTTGAGCTAAAATGCCCTTCAGTGGCTTATTTTTCAAAGTCCACAAAGACTACATTTTCTCTTACTCACAGGTGTCTCCGCCCTGCCTGGGTCATACGGGCCACTTACACGGAAGCTTCTGTTTGGACTTTTCCTTGTCCCTGTTCTCAAAGCTGCTTCCTTTTCATCCAGCTGCAAAGAAAAACCTGAGAGTCTGAAGGCTCCCTGGCTTTTGTTTTCAGTCAGAAAAAGTATTTTCATTTTCTAATTGTTTTACGGCAGTGTCTTCCCTCCTTAGGACCTAATTTATGCACAGTAAGTAGAATCAGTTTTAATTAGTAGCCCTGGATTCCTAACTTCTCTTAGCAACATCCCAGAAGAGGCCTCCGCTTTAAAAACGCTTCACCTTCCCTGCTTTTCTAGAATGAATTTTAAAAAGATAAACCAGTTCTCTAATACATTTATTTAAAACACTAATCTCTTGGGATGATTGGACTCATATTAAATCTCATTGTTCTACCCTTTGTGTAGTTGCATCAGAAAAGTAAGCTGAGTGTCACCAACACTGACTCCTTAGAAACACTGTGTCTGTCAGGAATTTAAGTGATGGTTTCTGCCTCATCTTTTGAAGCCAAGGCCTTCATAGGTAGCAATGCCTAATGTGACCTAATTTTCTGAGAATGGGAAAGTGACAATTTATAGAGCCAAAGACAATAAGAACCGCTGGCATTTCTTAACTGCTTCCTACTTGCCGGTACTTTCTAGGCACCTGCTCATTAACTATACTATTACCGTCCCATTCCTAGGTGGCTCAGCTGAGGCAAGAAGGCATTATAATTTGTCTAAGGTCACAGGGGTAGTGGCAGAGCACATATTTGTCATTTTGAGACAGGATCTTACTATGCATTTCAGGCTGACCTTGAACTCATTTTGTTACCCAGGCTGGTCTAGAACTTGTATGGATCCTCCTTCCTCAGCCTCCGGAGTGCTGCGATTACAGGCGTGTGCCATCACGCCCAGCCCCAGAGCACATAGTTGAACCCAGGGCTAAGATCTGCAGCCTTAATCAGTTGGCTGCTCTACTTCCTGGACTGAAACAAAGCCGGGAGAGGAAAGCTAATGCTTTTTCCCTTGCAAGTATACCTTGAGTGCCATCGGTTCTTTCTTTTGTCCTAAATTCTTCATTTGTAAATTCCAACAGTCTATTTACCAGGGTGTTATAGAAACTCATTATTTAAATGTATTCATAGTTCCTTGGAAGAAAGGCTCCATAAATATTACAGAACCATTTAAAAATATATGAAATGTATTCACCTCTATGAAATGGTTTTATTTCTCACTATAAATAAATAAGCGAGTGCTGCTTTTCTGAGTCTTGAGGACATGGTAGCTCCCGGTGCCTTCTCTCCACCCTACAATCCAGGCTGCTGAGGTTTGAAGGCTGACAGTCCATCACAGGAGCGAATCCCCTTGAAGTCCTGCCCCGCAGCTCCGGCTTTCGGTTCGAACCTCTCAGTGCCGTCACAAGACACACAAAAGCAAAAGGCTGATGATGTGATGAAACATCCGCGCAGTGCGTACTGCTTAGCAAGGGAGACAACGAGTTACATATCTGCAACCCATGAATGAAACTCACAAGCACTGATACTGAAAAACTAGACATGCAATAATCTGTATTGCACCATTTTATTCATATAAAGCATAAGACCAGAGCAATCCTGGTGTGGTGGTGGGCAGTATGCGCAGACCCAGGCAGCCGCAAAGGGAACTTGTGGAGTAGAGAAAATGGGTCACCTGTCAAGCTGGGTGTGGCAGCTATGCACGTGAGTAAATATCACAAGGTTGTGCGCTTAGGATCAGTGCCTTTCAGGTATATTATACCTCAATAAAAACAAAATAAGCAGCACATAGAAGACTGTTGAAGTACCTTTGATGGGCTTTGAGGCCAGTACTGAAGGTTGAAACGAGCTCACAGTAGAGTTTGAGGCAAGCTGAGAGCGTTGTATTCAATTCCACAGGCCCAGTGCTATAGTGAATAAGTGACAGGACCAGACCTGAGGGCTGAAACCTCAGTCAGCACCATGTTGCTGGGAGCGTTGGAGCTGTGGCAAGGCAGAGTGAGGAGACACTATTCTCTTAATTCTTCATCCGCAAAAATTCTCATTCTACTAGGTTTGTGAGAGCCCATTTCCATAAATACAAAATGCGCAGCCATGAAGTGAGGTGTGGCAGAGGCACCGGCGTGAGCCCGCCCTCCCACGTGGGGCCTGCTGACAACGCTAACACGATTTTTCCCCACTGTGAGCTCCCAGAGCCTTCGGGCTCCCCACGGCAGGCCTGCCTGGCTCTATCCCTAGCTCAGGGCTCACACATCCCCAGCCCCAGCCCCTGTCATCCCTGCAGTTTCTTCCTGGCATTTGCAGACCTAAATAACATGCAGGGGTCGCAAGGTCATTTCCATGGGGACTGTGTATAATTTGCATATTCTCACTCAGGCAGGCTGTCAGAATCCAAGCTACTTTCCATATTAAAATTAAATATTAACAACCAACCTGAACATTGATGATTTTTAATATTCCTGAATGACAGTTGCAGGTCCTTTTATTTTTTATACTTGTGTTGAAGTTTCCATTTTTTCCACAAACATTTTAACCTAAAACTGCTTATAGTATACCTCTTTATGCATTTTAAATACATACACAAAAAATAACGCTGTGTTGGTAACCGGGGTTCCTTTCTGATGTGAGCTTCCTCGGGCACAGCCCCATATTTTGCATTAACCATAACAAAATCTCCACTTACATGCCATTAAGTAAATTGGGACATTCAGATTTAAAGCAAATGCACTTTATCGGATCAAGATTCTAAATTTAAAAATGAATTTGTGCATTATGTGCGTGCGTATGTGCATGTGTGATGAACTAGAAGTAGGCGCTTGAAAATGTATCACCTGAATTTCCTTCAGCAGTTAGAGAACTTCTGCCCCATAAACTGCGCTGTCAAAAGAAAAGTCCATGAAAACCCGTTACTTCACAAATAGAGAAAGTGAGCTCTACTGAGGCTGAGGGATTTAAACAAGGTCGCACTGCTGTCACAAATTCTTTCCTGTGCTTTTTTTCACTTCCGAATCAAGTGTATTTTTTAAATCCTAATGAAAATTTATCCTGCAACTTAGAAGAGAGGGGGAAAAGAGTATTGAAAAATTACTATTGATATAAGAAAGTGATCACCGATGTGAGATTAAGCCAGCAGGGCGCTGGGAGACAGGACAATGGGGGACAGATTGAGACTGACCAGACCCCCAAAAAGTAAGGAAACAAGCACTGGCACAGTGGAGTCAGGCTTGCATATTAGATGTACGCTGATGCTATGAGTCCGGGGTGCTGAGAGGATGGGGTTGGGAGGAAAGTCGCAAGGCAACTTAGAACTACAGAATAATTCAACAAACAAACAAAAAAAGTAATGCCAAAAATCCAATGTGAACAAACTATAAAACTTCAAATAAAAATAGGATGTAACCCTCACATGACTCAATCTCCTATGCCTCATGATGATTCTGGCCCTGGTTCCATTAAGACTTTTACAAAAACTGGCAACTGGCACATGACCTGTGGTACGCCAATGTGAGTTTCTAAAGCTTTGCTGTAAGTACATCTGGATGTTTTGGCCTCCCCTTAAATTGTGTGCCCAATAATAATGCCCCATTCACTTTCATCCTGATCCTGCCCCCGATGTGGATCTGGCAAAGGAAGGCTTCCTTTCCGGTTAGAAGTTTGAATGTAAAACAAAGTTATGCAAAATAAATAACGTAAAACAAGATGAAGTTACACGTGTATTATGTTTACGTGTTCCTTTTATGTGTAGCCGCCTTAGATTCCATAAAGTACATTTTATTTATTTATCTCATTTGTTTGTTTGTCTGTTTTGAGGCAGGGTCTTGCTATGCAATTCAGGCTGATCTGGAACTCACTATAAAGCCCAGGCTGGCCTCAAACTCTCAGCAATCCTTCTGCCTCAGCCTCCCAAGTGCTGGAATGACAGGCGTGTACCACCCCACTTGGTGTTAAAGTACATTTTTATGAGTGAGAGAGAAAATGGAAGCCCTCATGCGGGAGGGAGCAGGCCACAGTGCAAGACTCTCCTTGATCAAAGGTTCAGGCAGCCAATCGGAAGCAAAGCAGTGGCACAAAACCAGAGCCCAAACTAGGGTTTCAGCAGGTTCCACGTTACTTGGTTGTCTACTATCTGCTATCCTCGCGTGCTTGGGCTGCATTTAAGGTTTGCATCTCCTAAAGTGGCATGTTAGGGTTACTTGGTAAGTTTTAAACATGAATCACAGTTCAAAAGCAATTCAGGAATCCAAAGAAAGCCTCAACTCAAAGATCAGGTCAGAATTTCTTCAGGAGAGAAGAAAGAGTTGTGAGACTGCTTTGTCTCAATCTCACAATTCTTACATACTTGTTTCCCAAATAACCTCCTGCCTGAGAGAACACATCTGGAACATCATATCTCCTGTGAGAATGTACAGTACAGTGATTCCCTGTTCCAGGACATTATATGCTTTAGTGAGTTATTAACAGACTTGGGATATTTCATTTTCCTACTAAGGTGTCAGCTGAACTCATAATCACTTCTTGGGTCAGTACAACTTTCTCTTAACTGATCTTGTACCTACTTAAAGATTTCCTAATGTCCAGGTCTAAGAACATCACTATCCATGGGGTCATCGTGAAAGTGGTCACAGTTGCCTCCAAACTCTGTAAACAGTTCCTGGGGTGGCTGTGACGTTTGTGCACTTCCACCCCAGAAGAAACAAGCTATTAGTTTGGTTGTGCCAGGACTCTTTGGGATCATCTGTACAGCCATTTATTCTGGGACAAGTTCATTTCTTTTGTTTTTGGCAGTACTGGGGATCGAACTCAGGACCCTGCGCTTGCTAGGCAGATGCTTATTCCACTGAGCTATATCCCCAGCCCGACAAGTTCATTTCTTGTGATGAGAATTTAAACCACACAGCTTTTGGACTTTGTTGCTATTAACAAGGTTAATTGTATCCACAAATTTTTTTTTTCTGTCTCTGTGTTTAAAAAGGGTTTTCCTTTTATTTTATTGTAGATTCATGAAAATATGGTAATGTTGCCTCCTTTTTGATATTTTATCAGCTAGACTATTGGTGTCCAGAAATACCTGGTATGTAGTACATAGGAATTGGTTAAGGAAGAAAAAATTAAGTCATAATGCATTTTCCTGAAGCCAAAGAATACCCCTTTATCTTTCCTCTCAGGGGCCATTTGGGATACAAAATTAGAACAAAACTGAGACGTGTTGGCACTCATCTTTGTGCTCTGGCTGCCAAGTACAAGAGGTGAATTAAGTCTCTGATAAATATCTTCAGGGGTACACACTCATGTTGGACAACCCGAAAATTACCACCCTGCCTTGGAAAGAACACAGTGCTCCCTTCAGTAATTTAGAGACTCATTTTTCTCTCTGTGGCTGCTTGTACATGCTGGGTAGATCAGTTGGCTGGTGCATTAGGCACCAAATGCTCCACAGGAGAGAACAAGCCCCAAGTGCTCCGGGAGCAGGAATGCTAAGCGTGTAGCAAGGAGGTGAAAGTCCAGAGCTAAGCCCTGAAGAGCTAAGCAGACTGGCAGATGGGGCCACAGGGACAAGCTGGCTAGTAGGGCCTCCCAGGAGTTAAAGAATTCCAAGACTGCTTTTTTTTATTAAAGATCCTGATACTTTAAGAAATGCATGCTGCAAAGGGTATTATAATTGTGGTACACTCTTAAGTGTTTACAACAATAAAAATTATAAATTGAAAATATTTTTAGCCCAATGGTATATCTCTGGGGTTGTTTTACCTAGTGGGTATTTTGTCCACAGGTGAAGCCCTCAGTGAATGCTAGGTAGGCCCCAGCCAAATGTTTCCTGGAGGGGGCTGGGGATATAGCTCAGTGGAATAAGCACCTGCCTAGCAAGCGCAGGGTCCTGAGTTCGATCCCCAGTACCACCAAAAAAAAAAAAAAAAAAACTGCACAAATGTTTCCTGGGCTGCCACTGCCCACAGTTCACCACTAACCCAGACTAGACACTCCAACAAGCAAGACCCATGCTATCCCGAGAACCTTGACCTGACCAGATTGCCTGACAGTCCATGCCCCAAGCAGGCCCTTAATAAATACTGTATATGCTGGTTACATGAATTGAACAGTCTTTTAACATAAGAATTTTTGCCTTGTGTCCTAAAATGTTACCTCTGCCAAATCTGGCTACCCAATAATACATCCAGCCCACCACTGAGTTGAAGCCAGTCACTATGTTTTTTTATGAAGTCTGTCTATCCCAATTACTGTACCTAATTTCCCCTACATGCTCATCAGTTCTTCTGCCCTTACGTTAGAACCAGACCCATGCACCGTGGTTTGACACCCCTGCACTTCCAAACATTTCCTTCCCACCCCAGCCTAGGAATTCAAGCTTTTTTGCCCACAGAATTATTCTATCTCCCTTTCTTTTTCCTCTTCTTACACCTCCTTCCTCCTCCTCCTCGTCTTCTCTCCCTTCCTCTTCTCCTGCCTGGGTCTGTTTGTACGAACAGCATACCCACTGACACACCAGGGTTCACGTGAGTCCTGTCCTTTCTTTGGCAGACAGAAACTTTACTATGGAGCTACTTTAGTTCAGATCCAGAATGTTCCACGTGTTAAAGGCTTGTTCCCCAGCTTCACACTAAGTGTGTGTTGGAAAGTGGTAAAAACTCTACAAGTGGGGCCTTGGAGGTTGTTAGGTCACTGGAGGCCTGTCCTTGAAGAATGGGACCTCAACACCCTCACGCTTCTCTTTCACTTTGAGGCTGAAATGAGCAGTTTTATTCCACAACACGCTTCCAGCACGACTGCTGCCTCATCGTAGCCCCCACACAAGAGAGCCAATCAAACATGGACTGAAACATCAAAACTATAAACCACAATAACCCTTTTCTCTGGTGGCACATGCCTGTAACCCCAGCACCTGAGAGGCTGAGGCAAAAGGATCGCCTCAAGTTTGAGGGCAGGCTGGATTAAATAGTGAGATCCTACCTCAAAACAAAACAAAACAAAACAAAAAACTTTTCTCTTTATTAGTGGGTTGGTTATCATAAATATTTTTATAGTGTCAGAAGGCTGATATATGAGACGTCCTGGGGGCCCGGGTACCGTTGGGAGCCGGAGCCTGAGCCACAGCTGAACTGAAGCTAGAGCTACAGCCTAGGCCTGGGCTTTGGTTTGGGTCTTGGCCTCGGCCTTAGACTGAAAAAGCCTAAGGCTGTTAGCTGTCTACCGTGCGCGTGCTTCCGGAGCTCCGGGCGGGTGATACAGGCCGGGGCCTGGGTTAGTGCCAGCCCTTTTGGGGTGCCGGGTTTAGCTTCCATGAGCTTCACCAGGGCCTTGGTAGCCAGCCACAGTATACACGCTCCTGGCCTTGGTGTCGATGGCCTGCATCTTTTTCAGACATTTCCTGTGCTTTACAGCAGAAAGCACACTCCTGGAAACTTGGGCTCTCCTCCTGAGAAGATTTGTAGCCTTGTTGTTGGGGTTTCTTCGCGTCATTTCTGTGCCATTTGGGGGTGCTGAGGGTGTGTAATGCAGTTCTTGGGCTTGGCCGTGTCTACACCAAAACTGAGGCTCCCACTTAGTCTTCTTTGCATCAATTGTGTGAGGCCTAAAATTTTTTGTGCTATCTCACAGAGCCCCGAAAGCCTAGCTGTGAGCTCCCCTGCTCTTGCCAGATCTGCCTCTGCCCAGTGGAAGGGCTTCCGCTCTGGTTAAGTCCTCACTTAGCTGGGCCAGATGCACTCCACCTGGACCTCAGCCTCATAGGTTTTACTTTTGCTGCCAGCCCATGAAATTATGAAACAAGCCAGTGACATTCTCCCATGGGAGCCAGAGCTCACCCCAGCATCTGGTTATAGCAAGGCCTGTTTCCCCATAGCCTACGCTAGTTCACTCTGAGTGCAACACCATGTGACCCTACGTGGTGTCCTGGGCTGTGCACATATGTGACTAATAAACTGCTGTCAGTCCCATCTGTCCAGTGAGCCATCTCACACTATTTAGAGTGGTGAATCCTTCCCTCAACAATGAGGCCAGCCAGGTGTGGTGGCGTACGCCTGCAATCCCAGCACTTGGGAAGAGGAGGCTACAAGGTAGCCTTGAGTTTGAGGCCAGCCTGGGCTACATAGTGAGTTTACACAATGGGAGTCTGTGTCAAACCACCTCCCAAAACTGAGGTGAATAGGAAGTGATCAGAACAGTATCCTACACAGAGCTGTTGCTTAACAAGTTTGCTTTGATAGCATTATCCTCAAATTTAAAAAAAGAAATAAGTAGTTGCTGTACGTGACTATAGATGTATTTTCCTACAAAGCACCCTCTGGAATTCTACAGCAACAACTGCCGTTTACATAAGTTACGTGTCGAGCAATCTTTACTGCTCACCACGCTGTAAAGCAATGAAAACAAAATCGCCTTAGGCAAATCTGGTTTTTATTTTTATACCACTGATCTGATGCTCTGCACTGTAATTCCTCACCCCTAATACAGGGACATTGTAACACTGCCCAATTACGGGAACACAACTCTAGTGTTAGTCAATATTGAGTAGGGTTGAGATTACTAAAAACTGGGGCTGGGGATATAGCTCAGTGGAATAAGCGCTTGCCTGGCAAGCGCAGGGTCCTCAGTTTGATCCCCAGTACCGCAATAAAAAAAAAAAAAAAAAAAAAGAGATTACTAAAAACTACTGCAAAGGCTACTTGAGACTTTTCCCACACAAGAACTTGCTTCATCTGCTTCACTGCCTCCGAGTGTCTCATTTCTTGGTGAGCAAGAATGGCAACACTTGAAGTTATTAAAAACCAAGCAGACACTTCCCAGAATCTGCAATGAGTATTAAACTTATTAGGGCTTCAGGGAGAGTTTCATTTGCTTCCTCTGTTATTTTATCACTTCGTTTCCCAAGGTCAAGGGAGAAATAGGGGGCACGTGTTTTCCCTCAGGGGCTCCTGCTTATCCTAAAGCAGCCAGCAGCTTGCCCAGTCTCCAGGTCATGCTCCTTTTTCACAGAGGCGTCCTCTCCTCCCAGCACTCTCTTCTGCTGAGTGCTGATTGGAGAGCAGACCGGGGTCCTGAGAGAGAAGTAGGTCCAGGAAGGCTGATGGAAGCTTGGAGTCACGCCCTTATCGTGCCTTGACCACATTAGGAACATAATAACTTGGTTTTCAGACTGCACAAAGAAAGTTGCAGGAGACAAAAGTTAGGGGGAAATGGGCATTAAATGATTCCGGAAAGCTTTTGACTCTAAGCCGCATGAAAGCACCCTTCTCCCAGTGACTGCCCTGCACTCGGGTCAGACTGCACTCAGCACCCTGGCTATCAGCAGAGGCCAGGCTGTGTGCTCAGATGTCTTGGAATTGGGGGTGAAACCATTCTCCAGTCGGTGGGGCCAGTATGGCCCGGCCAGGGCTGTATGTGCTGAGTAGCTCTGGGGACGCGGCGTGCAGATGACTTGGCTGCTCACCCTGGGGAACTTCAATTCCAAAGCTGGGTTCTCGTTGCTTCTGTGGCCAAGGGCCTCTGCTTTCAAAACAGCCACAAGAGGATGTGCTTGGTTCCCCTCCCGCCAAGCTGGAAGTAAGTACAAAATAAAAGAACTTTCCCTGCATAACGCTGAAGGGAGGGGGCGGGCAGGGTGCCAAGCCCCAAGGAAGAGCAAGAATGCGAAGCTGGGCCCAGGTGAAGGAGCCCCCCCCGCCCCCCCCCCGCAGCTACCAGTGCTGTTTTCAAGTCCAAACTTTGCTCGCTGAGTGCTGTCGCTCGATGGGCCACAAAAAATAACCACATTTGCCCTCAGATACGAAGATCTGTCTCAGTATCCAATATATAAACTTCTCAATTTTATTGTAAAAGCTTAAGGAAAAAAGAGAAGAAAAATATTTTCCATATTATAGGTATTTAGTTTCAATACCACTATGAATACCCTTCCAATAACTGCATATATGCATATAAACACGTTTTTTAAAACATGTATGTTTTTAAACCAGAATATACCATAGTTGTATAATCTGTTTCTTAAATAAATTTACACATGCTTGTAAATCACAGCTAGTTGGGATTTACAAGGCCAGAGCTCAGCCTCCCCAAATTCAAGGCCAGCCTGAGCACTATTGTGAGACCGCTTCCCAAAAAGAATGTTTTTCATTGAGATAAAAACTGTAACATTGAATTTACGAACACTGATCATTTGCACAGTCTTGTAACATTAAATATATTCACATTGCTGTACCTTGGATCTTTTTTTAATTTTAAAGAAAATAGTACAAAAAGGAAAAGAACAACAGCAAAATACAAACAACACACAGCAAGGACATTAAAAATGATGCAGTTTCAAAGCAAATGAAAAGGATTAACAGTGCTTGTTATATTACATATTTTTATCTTCAACGAACTTGCTCAGTTTACCAGATATAAGAATAGAAGATTGATGAACTCATTAATGAGAATAAGAAAATAATTTAAAAGAACATTAGCAACAATACTTAATGTCACTAGGCAGGATAGTAGGAATTCACCAATGTTTATTACACTGCAAATTGTCCTCACATAAATTGCTCAGATTATCAGATACAAGCATGCAAATTATCTTGAGAGCCTTTTCATCTCATTAGGTGGAAGCACTGTGCACACTGAGCACTATCCCCCTCAGCTACTTTTCAACTTAGTTTCTATGATTTTGACCGCTTTAGGTGCTTCATATAAATGCAATCATGCAGGATTTGTCTTTTCGTAACTGGTTTCTCTTGACATAATTTCCTTAAGGTTTATCCATTTTGTAGCGTGTAACAAGATTTCAGTATTTTTTAAGGCAGCATAATATTTCCTTATGTAACACATTTTCTTTCCTCATTAATCCATCAGTGGCCAATTGGGTGGGTCCACCTCCTAGTTAACATGTGTAACTTCAACAGGCATACAGATGATCTCTTTGAGAGCCTAATTTACAGTTTTAAAAATTTGTATCCAAAAGTGAGATTCCCAGATCATATGAAAGTTCTGCCTCTTATTATTCTAGGAACTCTCACATTATTTTCCATGATAGACACACACAAGTACTTTCATTGTGATAAGAAAGTGCAACTGAGCCAGGCATGGTGGCACATGCATGTAATCCTAGCATTTGGGAGGATGAGGCAGGAGGATTGCATGTTCAGGCCAGCTTTGGCTACATAGAAAGTTCAAGGCCAGCCTGAACTACATAGTGAAACCCAAAAATATAAAGACAGAAACAAAGATAAAAGAAAGCACAACTGAAAGTCAGGAAATGTGAGTCATAGTTGTATCTCTGGCTTTGTGAGAAGAGAGCACAATGTGACTGATCTCGGGGTGGATTGTGTCCCCCAGAATTCATTAGTTGGAGGCCAACCCTTAGCACCTCATAGGTGACCATATTTAGAGATAAAGACTTTGAGGAAGTGATTTAAAATTCAATGAGACCATTCAGCTGGGCCCAAATCTAATTCTATCACTGTGGTTATAGAAAAGGAAAATTGAACTGGGCCTGGTAGCCCAGGCCTATAATGCCAGCACTTGGGAGGTTGAGGCTGGAGGTTCACCATGAGTTTGAGGCCACCCTAGGCTGCATAGTGAGCTCAGGGACAGCCTGAACTACATGGTGAGATGCTGGCTCAAAGAAGAAGAAGAACAACAACAGAAAGGAAATTTGGATACAGAGACTGTAGAACAGTGGTGTCGAACCTATGGCACAAGGGCCACAGCGAGCTGTTCACATCACTGAAAGCTCTAAAAGGTTCGCCATAACTGCACTAGGAACTGGGATCACATGGAGAAAAGGCCACGCAAGGACATATCAGAAAGAGGCTCCTTATGAGGCAAGGTGAGAGGCCACAGAAAACACCAAACCTGCTGACACTTTGTCCTTGGACTCTCAGACTTTAGGACCTTCAGAAAATAAGCTCTTGCTATTTAAGCCAGTCATTCAGTGGTATTTTGTTGTGGCAGCACTTTCAAACTAATACAACAACACAAAGTTGTATACGTGTGCTTTGTGAGTACAATGCTGTATGTATATGTATGGCATCTGTATGATTCTTACATCTTAAATGTGGGTGACATTAATGAAGTTACATTATAAACAATGCTAAATTTTATAAGCATATACAACTAGGCATCCCGAAGACAGAAAGATGTCAGGATTGTAGATTCAGTAGATTCATGTGTGTTCAAGGACCCAAGTCACTCTTCTGTCTTTCTACTCTGTGCACCATAGGGTGGCTTTCACGTGAGCCTAAGTCATGAGCCCAGTGGCTACCACGGTGACAAGGATGAGATCCTTTCTTCTTCACATCTAGAAGAGGAGGAAAGGCCAGCCCACTTCTACTCATACTTCATTGGCCAAAATGGCTCAGACCTGTCACTCCTAACTCATTAACTTAAAATTACAGGGACTACGAAAGGCTGGAAGCAATAATCTGGCTGGAAAGAATGGGGGGGCGGTTTGCAATGAATGTGGGGTAAGTGAACCAAAGAGGCAGAGACCACCGACAGGCTTTTGTGGAAGCAGCAAGGCAGAGAGAGGGTGACAGGGCTGGCTGTGGATCCCTTTTACAGGGAGTGGAAGAAGGTAAGGGTCACTAGGTAGGACGATTTTAATAAACACCTGTGGTCAAAGTTCTCTGGATGTCTTGCATCTCTCTGAGCCTCCATATGTCCCAGGACCTGCAGAATTCCTTGTCCTACCTTGGCTCCTTTATGATATCCTATGTTTGCTGATGACAGCCCTGGTGCTGAGCCAAGTTCTCTGCTGAGAATAAAGCCTCTGCTAGCAAGCGGGTTAGGGGCTGGGAGTCAGCATCAGGTCCAATTAACCTTACAGGGAGCACGAAGGATGTCCCCTAATACTAGGTATAAACCATTTCATTATGGGTTGGTTATGATTTCTGGGTAATTTTCATGCATGTTTTGGAAAGCAAGACCATAGTCTATAAATGCATTTCAAATATAATAACATTTTTATGAATACTAAATTTAACAATTATAGTACTTAATGTAACTACATATTTTATAAACATTTAACTAAATAATTATATTTTAATATCACTGATTCCTTTATGCATTTAGAAGCCAATATTTCATTCAGGATGCAAGTAATTCAGCCTCTGCAAAGCTCATAGGCTGGAGGTACTGTGTGCAGTGAAGGGGAAGACCCCGGAGACAAGGCTGGAATGTGATACTAATTAAGAAAATCCAAAATTTGATAAACTATTGTGTTCCCTGCCAGAAGAGCACTGTTTTACAGGAGAAACAAAGTCCCTTTGGAGGCTACATACAAAGAAGAAAACAAAAATTGCAACAATTTTCATGGTATATTCAGCACCATCCAGGGAAATACATTTTGACAAAGAAAATCAAAGAAGTGTGGGCAAGCCTTATTAGAAATCCCTTTTTTTGACTACTATATCCTTCCACTAATGTGTGTGGCATAAAACAAAAACCAACAGCAACTGCAGCCACAATGCAAGAGCCAGGCCCCAAAGCCGTATACGTTCTTTTCTCTCTTGTATACTAGGATGTCGTTTGACAATGAGCTACGAGCGAAAAATCTACTGAAGTTTTCTGCACAACTATGCTTCCCTAGTATAGAAATCCCCCTACTTCCCTGTTATACTTCTTTCCCCCCTCCATATCTAGAACACAGATTTGTGGCTGAATGGGAGGCAGCCGTTCTGTGACTGTAAAATAACCCTGAATAGAAAAACCCCACACTGTTGTTGGCAACCAGGAAAGACGATGTCAAGGAGCTGCTGCTCCAGTCCAGCACCGCCAGTCTTTGGATACGAGAGATGTTAAGAGCTGCTTGGCTGGGATATCTGATGTAGTTTGTACTGCATACAGCTGAGTAGGGTCCCTGAGTAATGCGGAGAGCCTCACCGTCAAGGTAGCGTGTAGTTGGGCCTAATAATAAATAGCACTTAAACATGAATTACGGTGGACAAAGCTACCCAAGCCCCAGGAAACAGCAGCAGAAAGGTGCAGGAAGAACAGCGTTTATATTATCTCGGGGATCTGTATTGTTTATTCATGTGCAAGCATATGAGGAAATGAGGCTCAAAGGCCAGACTTAGCACAAATTTTAAAGCATCCGAGTTCAGTGAAAACGAAACATGTGCCGACTATGTAACTTTAAACTTTCTAGTAACCACATCGAAAAGATAAGAAAAAAGCAAGTAAGGTTAAGTTTAATAATACATTTTATTTAATCTAAATATACACAATATTGCTACATGTAATCAATTAAAATTAATTATTTTTTCTTTTTTTTTACATGAAGCCTTCAAAATGTGGTGTGTGCTGTATACGCTGCACAAGGATTGGCCAAGTAGCACCATTGGCCATGGACCCCCACGGTGGATAGTGCAGTTACATCCCTAAATCTCATATGCAAAAATTTTGAATTTAAACTTCAGAAGTGTAACTAGAATCATAATTTATTTTCTAATAAAACTTCTAATGTTCTAAACAGTAATGATATTGTATAATATTTCTAAATATTATGGGCTTTGGAAACAAACATAGTTGCTCTCCAAGATGGTATATTTCTGTGGAATATTTATAAGAATGATCTAGAACTAAGGTCAGGGTTATTCACTGAGTTTTCTTAACATTAGGTTGGTTTTTTTTTTTCCCACCACAACATTTTGGGGTATTTGTAGGAAAAGACAGAAGCCAATAAAAAAACAAGGTTAGAACCACAGATAACAATAATCAACTTGAAAGCAAACTGTCATCTTAAATTTTTTTATGTTTTATACAATTGAACTTATATTTTTGTACTATCTTTCATTCTTTTTTTTTGGTACTGGGAATTGAACTCAGAGCCTCACGCTTGCTAGGCAGCTGCTGTGCTGCTGAGCTACATCCCTGGCTCCCTATTTTGTATACTTAACATTATTTTATAAGTATTTTTTCTCCTATCAAAAACTTTTCAAGGGCTGGGGATATAGCTCAGTGGCATAAGCGCCTGCCTGGCAAGTGCAAGGTCCTGAGTTCGATCCCCGGTACCACAAAAAAAAAAAATCTTTGAAAATGCCACTTTCAGTGACTATGTTAAACTATTTCTTCATATGAAACAACTATTTTTGGTGTCATTATCTTAACACAGACTTAAACTGTTCCAAATTTCTACTATTAAAATCAATTTGTGCTACCCATCTTTACATAGGAAAATATCGTTGCAACTTATTTTATTTTCTTAGGCTAGATTCCCAGAGGTAGAATTACTGTGACAAAAGGTATGAGCACTTAAAATCTTGATACAAACTTGTCACATGGCTTCCTGGGAAGGCTAGAACCAATTGATACTCTCAGCAAAACTGCAAGCATACATAATGGTACATTGTAACCAGCATTCTATCACAACCTTTTTTAGAGCAATAGGAAAGGGTATAAAGATGCTAATTTATGTGGGAAATGTATCTCAATGTGCTTTAATTTCTATTGGTGCCTGCTACTCAGAATGAACATTGTTTTCCTTTGTCATTTAATAACTGTTTCTCACCACTTTTATGCATTAAAATGTTTATATATTAACATTAAAACATATTATGCGTATGCATAATGCATTATGCATTAAAATATATTATATGTTCAAATATGCTTATATATTAACAATAAGAATAACTTGTCATGCTTGTATTAAAAACTTTTCCAGCTTACTTTTAATTTTATTCTTTTTAAAAAGTCTGGTTTATTATGGTACTTCTTCTTACCATAGAATTCACCCTTTTTAATATAAAGTTCTACAAATTTTCATAAATCCATACAACCAGACAATGAGTATCAATATCAAAATACAAAATCCATCACCTCCAAACAGTTTTCCCGTGTCCTTTTAGAATCAACCCTTTTTTGACTTCCAGACCCTGGAAACTATGGTTCTGTCTTCTACAGCTTCATCTTTTCCTAAACATCATATAAATAGAATCATACAGAATATAGCTTTTTGAGTCTGGCCTTTTTTCCATTAGAGTAAGCCACTTGAGAGAGTTATACATGTTATTGTATATATCAGTACTGTATTTCTTTCTCATTACTGAGTACTGTTCTATTATACGGAATCTAACTTTTTCTTTATTCATATACCATTTAAAGGACATGTGAGTAATTTATAATTTTTATCGATGATGAAGCATTGTAAACATTCATATACAAATATTGAAACATAAATTTTCTTTCTTTTTTTTCTTTTCATCTTTTTTGAGACAGGGTCTCACTATGCAATTCAGGCTGGCCTTGAGCTCACTTTGTAGCCCAGGCTGGTCTCGAACTCACAGTGATCCTCCTTCTTCAACCTCCTGAGTGCTGGTATTACAGGCATGTGCCACCATGCCCAGCTAAATTTTCATTTCTCTTAAGTAAATACCTAGAAGTGCTACAGTGAATTAAGGCACAGTCCAGGGAAATGCTATCAGGATGTTTTGGGTTCTTTAAAAGATGAGCTTTAGTGGAAGGTTTTAGTTCCTGGGGTACAGACTCTTGCAGGGAACTGTGGGACGTTGGTCTCTTCTTTATTCTCTTGTGTCCTGGTCCTGGCATGAGTGGTTTTGTTCCGTCACGATGTCCCACCATAATGTGCTGCTTCACTATAGGCCTAAAAGCTGCCAATCATGGACTGGACCTTCAGCAGCTATGTTCCAATATAGAGCTTTTTCTTCACAGGTTAGTCATTTCAAGTGTTTCATTATAGTCCTGAAGAGCTGATGAGCACAGCTGGGTGGTATGGTAAGCATACATTTAACTTCTTATGAAACTGTCTCATTATTTTCCAAAATGGTTGTACTGTTTTGTATTCTCACCAGGATTCTATGGCAGTTTTGGTTGCTCTACACATTTGCTAGCATTTGGTGTTGCTGCTATTTTTTCGGTTGAGTTTTTGGTTTTTCAGTTTGCAGCTATTCTAATAGACATAAATCAATCATTTGGAGATTGGGGTTATGGCTCAGTGGTAAAGTTCTTGCTTTGCATGCACAAGGCCCTGGGTTTGATCCCCAGGACCATACATGCACACACACACACATCACTTATTATGAATTTAATCTACATTTTCCTGAGAATGCAAAAGCAAGTAAACTATGCCTAATGGAAGGTGTTAGCTTTCTGCTGCTGCACTAAAATACCTGAGAAAAATAACTTTAAAGAGATAGAGTTTATTTTGCTCGTGGTTTCAGATTCAATTCATGGTCAACTGGCTCCATGGCTTTTAAGCCTGTGGTGGGGCAGCAACATCAGTACAGAAGGCGTGAGCCTAGAGAACTGCTCTCGTAATGGTAACCAAGGGAGGCGGGGAGGGAAGGGAGAGCAGAGGGAAGGGGTGGATAACAGAGAAGGAGGGAAGGGGGTATAGGGCCCAAGGACGCGCTCCCACGGCCCACTCCCCTCCCCGCAGCCTCACCTCCTAGGAGTCCCTCTTCTACTAATGCATCAACTGCTGTGAACTTTGGATTACTCCCCTGGTGAGGTCAGAGGCCTCATGCTCCCAGACCTTGGATCTGAAGCCCCACCTCTGAATATATGAGCCTTTTGGGGACATTTTATTTCCAAACCATAACAGAATAAATGTCTGAAGGAAATTAACAGCGTTTGTGAATTCAAACATATTGTTCTTTTTATATGTTTATTCCACTGTTTTTTAGATTAGAAAGTTCCTTCCCAATGAGAAATCAGAAGAAAATTCAGCTATATTTTTAGGGGTTTTAAAAATGATTTCTTCTGAAGTTCTCACAGTTTAATCTATATGGGCACATCATTAATTTGTTATATGATGAGGCTGAATGTCTATGTTCACTTTTTTGTCTAAAATATAAGGCTAGTCAGATTTTTTCTATAACTCTCATTGGCTAATCTATAATGTGCCGATGCCATTTATTTGCAAAACCTCTCTTCTTACATATAGGGTTTGTGCTCCGAGGCAATCGAGTCTGTCCTGTATTTATGTCTTGCCACTCAGCTATTGTCTATTGGCACTTTCCAGTGCCAGGCACTATTCTATTTTTTTTTTTTTTTGGCGGTACTGGGGATCGAACTCAGGACCCTGCGCTTGCTAGGCAGGCGCTTATTCCACTGAGCTATATCCCCAGCCCCCAAAATTCAGCCATTGACTTCTATAAGCTGATTCCGGCACACCATTGTATCTCTTTTTTTTTTTTTTTTGCGGTACTGGGGATCGAACTCAGGACCCTGCGCTTGCTAGGCAAGCGCTTATTCCACTGAGCTATATCCCCAGCCCCTCCAGGCACTATTCTAAATGCTGGAAATATAAGAGTGAACAGAGATCTGGACATGGTGCTGCAAGTCTGTAATCGTAGCACTCAGGGAAGGCTGAGGCAGGAGGATCATCTCATAAGCATGGGCTACATACTGAGTTCAAGGCCAGCCTGAACTACATAGCAAGACCCTCTCTCAAAAAAACAAAACAAATGAACACACAACAACATGAAGAAGTAAAGCCCCAAATCTCCTTGTAGTCAAGAAGACAGATAATATTTTTAAGAACTCATAATTGTATAGTATTTTGAGTGGTAATAGATGCATAGAAGGAAAGTAAAGAGAATGAGGGATTAATAACTAGCAATTTTGGGTACATTGGTCAGACTGACCCCTCTGAGATACTTGAGTTGAGACTGGAATATACTAAAGTAGCAAAGGCCTGGGAAATAGCTCAGAGGCACAGCGCCTGCCTGGCAAGCACAAGATCATGAGTCTGATCCCCAGTACCAAAAAGTAAAAGAAAAAATCAATAGAGTAGCAATTCTAGAGAAGGAGTACTGCGGATACAGCCGTCAAAACACACAATGGTTCTGTGATGGGAATGAATTTGAACAGTTAGGGAAACAGCAAAGGGGCTTGCAATGGAGATGACACTGGGCTATTTAAAGGCTCAGATTGCACAGACCCTCTCGGAGAAGTTTTATTCAAAATCAGATGAGAAGCTACTAGAGGACTAAACAGAGGGAGATATACTCTGATTTACTTTTTCCAAAGATTATTCTGGCTATTAGTTTGGATCTTAAAAGTTATCCAAATGCCTGGGAGATCTTGAGCCCTTTAAGAGCTGGGGCCCAGTGGGAGGTCTTTAAGTCTTTGGGTACAAAGTGGTTTAAATCCTAGCTCTGTGACTCACTGTGGGATGTGAGGCAAATTATGTAACTACTCCGTGCCACACTGTCTTCATCTCTGAAACGAAGGAAAAATATCTATTGTTGGTTTCTTTTAATGATAGAAAGTACTTTTATGTGTGCAAAGGAACACTCCCAATTATTTGGGTTTTCATTAATATACATCATGTTAAGCATTTTTGTATAAAAACTCGGTGTTACTTAAGCATAATACACATTAGACTTTATATTTTCGTAAATTAAGTGGAACTTCTTTCACCTGTTCTTTGACATTCTTAACATTCATTAAGTAAGGTTCAGTTCACTTACAAATTTAATGGATGGGTATTTTTTAAGCAGCAAATCCCTTCTACATAATTAGATTCCTTTAGACATTTCAAACCATAATTATACTTTTACTTTAGCGTATCCTCTGAAACTTCAAACACTTGACAAGATCTTTAGATCCTACAAGTAATATCTTTCTGGGAATTTAAATAATTCTTTAATAGATCAGTTTTAAGAATTTAATAATTCTATTCCCTTAAGCATGTCAAATATCTTCTTAAAAATCACATCACAAAAAGCATGACAAAGCAGGGTGTGGTGGCACATGCCTGTAACGCCAGCACTCAGGAGGCTGAGGCAAGAGGATCTTTGTGAGTTCAAGACCAGCCTGGGCTACAGAGTGAGCTCAAGGTCAGCCTGAACTACTTAACAAGAGACCCTGTCTCAAAAAGGAAAAACAAATGGTTTAGAAAAGCATGACAAACAAAACTTGCTATTAATAGGTTACACAAGTATATCACCACCTAAAGGTACAAAGTATTTTTAAACACTTTTCTGTGTTTTCCTTCATTTACCATTTTTAGATAAGCTGAGATGACTTCATTTGAAAACGAACCTGGCTTTGGACTCATTTTCTGAGCTGGTATTTCATTCCGCTGTTTAGTAACTGCCAATGGCCCCTCTTCTTGTACTGATTGTATAAGATTAAATATGGTAAAACAGACTTTCTCCTTTGCACTCAGTCACAGATTCTTAGAGGGGAAGACTGGACAGACTGCAAGCAACTGTCCACTCTGGGTCCTCCTCTTTCTTACAGCAAATCATGGTTTTTCTTTAGTCACAATATGCCTAGCTTGTAAAGCACCTTTCCTAGTTTCCCTTGCCTTTCAGTATGACCATGTGGTTCAGTTCTGGCAGGTCCCACATAAGCATATAAGAAAGATATGACTGCAGAAATTATAAGCAGTCTCCTTAAAAGGAAGGGGTACACCCTTCTATCACCTTTTCCTCATCGTCCAGCTCTGTAAATGGGGAGTCCAGTGACCTTCAGGTGCCACAGCCCCAGAGTGGCGGAGAAACCGGGATGGAGTTCCAGTCCCTGATGACCATGGAGCTCCAAGCTATATCTAGGTAGGCTATAAAGTTTGTTTTTTTTTTTTTTGGTACCAAGAATTGAACTCAGGACCTCATTCTTGCCAGGCAGGTGCTATGCCACTGACCTATATCCCTGGCCCTATACAGATTTATTTTAAAGGAAAGGAAAATAAAGCCTTACTTTGTCAAAGATGTTGTGTTTTAGGCCTCTAGAACCCCCAGATAGATTTAACCTTGACATATATATCTTATTGTTTCACCTTCTTTAATATCTTTACATGTATTAGATACACGGACAGAGTCCTTGTTAAATACATATTTAATACACATTAGGATCACAAGTTTACAAGTATTTAAAATTTCTTTTATAACAGTTTTCAGATAAATTCGGACTAAATAAGGCTAAATTTTTGTTTAAAGAATATCCAAAAGAGAAGCTGGGTGTGGTAGTACATACACATGATCCCATAATCCTAGCACTTGGGAGGCTAAGGCAGGAGGATCGTTGAGAGTCCAAGGCCAGCCTGAACTACATAGAGGACCCTGTCTTAAAAAGAAGAAGAAGAGGGAGGAAGAGGAGGAGGAGGGGAAGGAGAAGGAAAAGGAGGAAGGAAGGAAGGAAGGAGGGAGGGAGGGAAAAAATAAAGAAAGAGAAAAAGAAATATCAAAAAATCCCAAAGACACACCAAGAATAAAATAAAATAACGTGGCCCGATGATGCTTGCCCAGGCCAGCATCTGTGTAAGCTGAGGGCCACCCTAGTGTGCGTGAGGGTGTTCCTTCAAATCCTTTGAAGGGAATATGTAATAAATGCTTTTTTTTTTGAGGCAGGGTCCCACTATGCAGTTCAGGCTGGCCTTGAACTTACTTCGGGCCCTCAGCAGAGGTAACCGGTGTCTTGGGATGAACCTGTCGCCTCACTCAGGAGCCCTCCTCACCTTTGAGTCAGCTTCCTCCCCCACACCTAAGGCTGTCAGACTGTCTTTCCTCAGCTATTGTTCCCAAAGAAGCGTGGCAGAATTATAGCAAAGAAATTGGAGTTTTTCTTTCACTTAGCACTTAAAATATTTGAGGTTGTATGGGATGACTCAATTCCAGGAAATTTCAAGTATCCTGAGGTACTTGTTCAGTGAAGTGTTGAAAAAAGGCCTACTCTAGGGTTTTAGGGAAAGACATAAACAAGCCGGTTTGTAGGAGGTAAGAACAAAATGTGACTTCACAAGAGTTTCTCTTTCCTCCCCTTGTGCTTTGCAACGTTGCTTCTCTCTGCCCCACTCCTACAGTGCTCTCTTGAGCTTCTCTGTTGGCTCCAGAAAAGCCTGAAATTCCAGCTCCTGGTTTCCCCATAGCAACTAGTTTACACCCTCCTTTGAATTCTGTTTGTGAAAACCTGTGTGTGTGTGTGTGTGTGTGTGTTTCAATTATAAGTTCCTTCAAATCCTTTGAAGGGAATATGTAATAAATGCTTTTTTTTTTTTTTGAGGCAGGGTCCCACTATGCAGTTCAGGCTGGCCTTAAACTTACTTTGTAGCTAGGCTGGTATGAAACTCATGGCAATCTTCCTGTCTCAGCCTCCTGAGGCTGGGATTACAAATGTGCACCACCACACCCAGCCTTAGTAAATGCTTTTTAAAACATCAATATTGAACACTGTTTCCCTCACTTCTCTTTTTTTAAGATTGAACTGTGTGGTCCATTTCATAGGTAAGAAAACTGAAATTCAGACATTAGACCCTTGCCCATGGTCTCAAAACAAGTATGTATTGAAGCTGTGTGTTAATCTTCAAATCATACAATTTTTTCTATTGCCTTCTTCATCTATGCTGGAAGTCCAGGTATAAATAAAATCATCTGCTACCAGCAAACTGCGAAAGCACAGGCTTTGGATTACTTCCCGGGCTATGTGAACTTGGGCAATAGATTTAAAGTCAGTTCTGTCGTCTATAAAATGGGTATAATTAATTATAATGATTTCCTGATGGGATTGCCAAGAGAATGTAGCCAAGAGCTTGGCACATGCTACATATTGCATGAATAGAAGCAATGGTGACCTTTTAAAAGTAATTTCAATCTTCAAGGTGAAGGCCCAGACTTGCGTGCGAACAGGGACTAAAAGTCTCCAGATATTTTTAAAATAGCACTGAGGAAATATAAATTCATTCTTTCTACAATTCTTTTTACTGACACTTAATCTGTGCCAGGACAGTTGGATGGGCAGAAGATCCTGGAACATATTACGTTCCAGCAAAGGGATGGTGTAATGTGACACAAAGGGGCATTCTCGTAGCAAGCACAAAACTAATCAGCACAGCCAGGAGACAAAGGAAAGAAGAAAGGTTTATTACTGGGAGAAGTAAGGAGCATACCGGAGATAATTCCCACCACGGTGCTTTTCTGAACAAAGCGGGGAGCGTTACTGGGGAAAGTAACCCATGTTCATAGAGGAAAGTCTCATAGTCACATGTAGAGCAGGCGCATTTTTAGCACATTTGGTTTGAAGTCATGCTGCTCCATACTTTACATGTTCAAAAAATGATGGATGGGAGTGACTCTGGGTGGAATACAGAGTAACAAAATTTGCAAAGTTCACTCTAGGTGGCCTGCAAGGGGTGAGGCAGAAGAATGGTGATTTTGCCTGGTTCCTTGTATGTTTCTCTGGAAGGACTTAACCTTAAATAAAAAGCTAAGTTAGAGCACATCAGTGTCCTTTGTGGGGGCAGCAGATTTTCCTTTTAGGATAAGTGATTGTTCTTAAAAGTACACAGCAGCTAGCAGCGGTGGGAAAAGATAATATGTAAATGAGTGATACAGTATATTATAAGATGGTAAATGCCATGAGAAGAAAAAATAGCAAAAACAAAGAGGAAAAAGTTACGGAGAGAAGTCCTGGCAGACCTCATTGACAAGACTGGAACAAAGCTTTCCAGGAGGAGGACAGTCAGCCAGACACGTAGGAGAAGAAAAGAGGTGGATTTACTATTTATATTTTAAGGTTCCTAATTTCCAGGGGCTGCTCCAAGGCCTGGCATCTAATCTTGTATTTCTTAATGAGGATCCACGCAATTGCATATGGTGCAGGATTTACCACTCTAGAAATGTACGTCTGGTGGAAGAACCAGAAACAATGACTCTGAGGTGAACATACCGCACTTGCTCAAAGAATAGCAAGAAGACTGCCATGGCTGGCGAGGAATGAACAAGAGAGGTGAGAGTCTTTTGCAGAGCCTTGGAGACTGCTCTACGGACTGGGGTTTATGGAAAGTCACTGGGGGCTTGGGGCGGAGTTGTGACATGACTTGGCTTACATTTCAAAGCATGGCTTTGCCTGGTATGTGGACAGCAATTCAGGAGACAGAAATACTGGTGCCGTGGACTGGTGTAGTGGTAATGATAGTGGTGGGAAATGGCTGGATTCTGGCTTTATTTTAAAGGTCAAGTCGATAGGATTTCCTGATAGATTAGATATGTGTTGTGAAGACGTGAGAGAAATATTTCAAGTGGTGAGGCAGCATGAGATCATCAACAAAGTGACCCAAGAAAAAGGAAAAGCGCCCAGTTCTGCCAATTCTTCAGCAAAAGAGTTTGGAGATACTGGCTTATATCTCATTGAAGTAATTCAAGTAAAGGCATATTAAGATTTAATTCATTTACTTGTTAGTGGATTGTATGAAATAGTTAATGAAATTAAATGAAACTATACAATGTATCAATTTGATCTCCCCTGTTCCACTCTGCAAAATCTGGCTGAAAAGATGTTCTACATTAGATCGAAGCCCTGAAACCTAGTACCAGTTCTACACATAACGGAGTTGTAACCAAGTCATTCAAACCACAGTCCTTGATTTTCTCATCGATGAGATACAAGAGCCAGAACAAATGCACGTTCTCCTTTTGCACTTGGATTTTTGGTTTTGAGTCTGGAATGGCTACCATCTTTTTGGTCCATTCTTGCTGTAGTATGAGGAAGATAAATTTGTGCAGAGACAACTTGAAAAGTGTTTTCTCTTTTCCCCTCATACTCATTTTGGTCTGCAAGGGAAAGACACAGCCTGAATGAGAGGCTGCAACTGAAACTGAGTCCGAGCCTGACCTCTGTCTGTACCTGGGATTCCTTGGGGGAATATATAATGCAGTTCCTGAAGTTTAGGGCAATGACAAGTATTTCCCTGGCCCATCCTGCAGGTGTGTCATCAAGTTTTCCACAACAGAAGACTCTAAGACTAAAGCCAGAGGCAGCAGCTCTCACCTGTGTTAGATCATGAGCACTATTAAAAATCTGATGCAACAATCTGCTCTTTCAGGTAGGAGAAAAGACTCGTGGCCACCAAATATTAGGAATTGAGCCCTCATCTTTTAACAAATGAGGAGGTTGAGAGACTAAGAGAGGTTAAGAGACTGGCCCCAGTCTTTGCTGTTGTAAATAGTGACTATGGCCCTAAAAGCTAAGTCTTAACTGTCAGTCAGTGCTCTTCTTCACATGAAGTTGCCTTGATAACTTTTTTTTGTTCTATTTTGAGGTGTGGGCTGTGCTTTGTTCTTAATACCATTGTTGTGATATAGTTCACAAACTGCAAAATTCGACCATTTAAAATGCACAAGTCAATGGTTTTAGTATATTCACAAGGTAATTCAGTCATCACTGTCGTCTAATTTTAGAATGCTTTTCACTCTTAAAAAAAAAACTTGTATCTGTTAGCATCATTCTAATTGTTCCTAACTCCAATTCCAATATAGTCTCACTACAGATTTTTTTATTCTAGGCTCTTCATATAAGTATAGTCATATAATATGTAGTATTTTGCAACTGGCTTCTTCCACTTAGCATAATGTCTTCAAGGTTCATTTGTATTGTAGCATGTATCAGTACTTCCTGAAGTGTTTCGCTTACTCATTGGTTAATGGATACGTGCTTGGTTTTTTTTCTACTTTCTAGCTATTGTGAGTTGCTATGAACACTTATACAAATTTGAGAACTATTGAGTTCAGTGATAACTCTATGTTTAACATTTTAAGGAACTGTCACGCTTTTTCCAAAGTGGTCACACAATTTTCTGTCCCCACCTGCAATGTATGCAAGCTCCAGGTTTGCTACATCTTTTTCTAGCGTTTGTTAATTTTGTTATTGTTATTGTAGTATTGGCTACCATAAAGGTTCAGTGTGTGTTGGCTTGAAAAAAATTAGGGTTGAATTTATGATTTGGCTTTAAATTCTATTTTCCACCTTGACTTTGTTTCATATGGTAGCCACTAATAGTCCTTACTCTGTGTGGTTATGTGGTCAGTTAAATACTAAAATCTCTCTCATGATGGAAAAATGTTTAGGTATAATTAGTCTCTATCATATTTAGCAAGGAAGAAAATTTACCTCATTACTACATTTACTTTTAAATGTCAGACCTACGAAAAATTGTTTTCATGAGATTCTAGGTACCATAATGAGGTGACTAAGGCAATGGTTAGTGTTTTGCCATGTACTGCAATCATCTAGAAATCTTCAAAAACTACTGATGGTCGGCTTGCATACCCAACTGTTCTGATTTAATTGCATAGAACAAAACCTTGCCATCAGAGTACTTAAAAGCCCACATAGTGCCTAATTCTATTGTGCACAAAGATTTGAGAACTACTGGATGGAAGTGGGAGAATACTATTAAATATTTCTATTAATTCCATCATGAGATCTTCACCCTAAGTTCCACTGAGTGTTGGTGTGTTAGCTGTTGGCTGCTGTGGTAAAATCCCTGGCGTGTATAACTTCAAGGAGAAGTTTACTTGGTCTACAGTCTTTGAGGACTCAGTTGATGGTAAATGGCTCCCAGGAAGAAGAATCACGGTGGGAGGAGGATGGAAGAGGAAACCTGCGGAGAAAGAAGGGGCTTGGGGCAGGACGTGCACTTCGAAGTTACACCCTGGGCCAGCTACTTCCTCCAAGTATTGCTGATGTCTGCTCCGCGCTTTCCTTTCTCTGGGGCCCTCACCCGCGAACATACCCATTCAGCCCCCTCATCTAGGCAAGTGGTGTAGTCCACAGGATGAGATGAGTGTCCCTGGTGGTGCCTAGAAAACAGCACTGGAGGGCAAGGGAGAGCCCAAGGGCCTTGCTGATGTCTTTCCCTTGGCCTGGCCCTGGTTACCTATAGCAACCTTTTTGGTCTTTAGAAGGCCCTCAAGGACTGGGAAGCAGTCTGCCTGACACCAGGGGACATTTTGAAAAGTGATAGACATGCAAATCCCTTCAGGCTATGTGGGGCCCCAGGACAAGGAGCAGAACCTGGCTAGCCAGAAGGAGCACCCCGTGAGGGCTGAGGGCGTACCAGCACAAAAAGTCCAACAGGCACAAGGCTGATCCTGATAAGAACTTGAGGGCCAAGCCCGAGGAGAAATACAAGAAGCACAACAAACGGAAGTGTAAGAAAAAGTCCAGGGGCGCAGCCAACTCTGAGAAGGGCCCCAAGGGCAGTAACAGCCCTGCCCTGGCCAGGCGGTGTTGGGAAGAGACCCAGCAGAGACCCCTTGCCCACTGCCAATGAGGGCAGCATCAGCTAACAGGATGCAAGCAGGAGCAGGCAGGAACACAGGGGCTGCAGGCACTGGGGTGAGCCCCCACCACTTCCTGCCAGCACCAGGCCAGTGGCCCAAGGACCAACAGCACTCACCACACCTGGCCCAACAGTGGGGATAAAGACAGTGACAATAACACACCCCATTGGCCTGCCAGGAGTCCTCAGCTCAGGTGCACCTGACCAAGGAGGACCTGAAACAATGGCGCTGCTGCAGAAGCCATGTTACAGGGCACAGGAAGCGTCGCCTCCCGCCAAGGCATCTCCAGACAGTCACGATCAATTTGCCTTCACCTTGGAGGGCAGGCAACGGACCTTGCCACAGGCTATTTGCATAGCCTGACTTTGGGTCATGGCCTGATAGGCCAGGACTTGGCCACCCGGACCAAGCCACACTCTGTGTCACTATTGCATTATACTGATGATATTACGTTAACCCGTGATTGCCTTACAGATTTGGAAGACAGCTCCACAGCCAAGAAAGCTTTGCTGGCCTGGGAGTGGGCCATCAATGAAGACAAAGTCCAGGGAGCTAGCTTGTCTGTCAAATTCTTGGGTGTTGTCTGGTCAGGTAGAACAAAAGTAACTCCCAATGCCATTAGATAAAATCCAGGCGTACTCCAGACCCACAATCACGCTCCAATTACAGGTGCATGTGGGCTTGCTAGGCTTCTGGTGGACGTTCATACCACACCTAGCTACTCTGCTGTGCCCTTTATACCAGATAGCCTGGAAGGGCACGACTTGGGACTGGACAGATGCAGAAGAAGCTGCTTCCTGGACTCGAGGAGGGCACAGGTACAGCCCTCTGAGTCATTGACCCTACCCCGCCATTTACACTGACAGTCGGTGTGGATGATGTCAGGTTTGGCTGGGGCCTACGGCAAAGGCAAAGGAAGTAGAAGCCCCTTACTGGATTTTGGTCATAGTTATGGAAACGAGCTGAATCAAATCGGTACTGTTTGATTGAGAAATAGCAGCAGTATATGCTGCTTTACTCACCTTTGAAAGTATTATGGGGCAGCAGACACTGGAAGTGTCTAGATACCCAGTTAAGAGATAGAGGTACTTACACCCCCTTACATGTAGAATATTACATTTATATTCCTGGCCAGCAGGTGCAGGCGCAAGAAGCCTTACAAGAGATAGATGTGGAGCTGGGCACAGCGGCGCACACCTGCAATCCCAGCACTCGGGAGGCTGAGGCAGGAGGATCGCTGTGAGTTCGAGGCCAGCCTGGGCTACAACGTAAGCACAAGGCCAGCCTGAACTGCTTAGCGAGAACCTGTCTTAAAAAGACAAAACCAAACAACAACAAAAGAGAAGTAGATGTGGAGATGTCCACCGTCCAGGCTTTGCAGCACGACCTGCTTACCCAGTGGTGGGGATCCTTGGGAATCCACCTGGCCCTGGTGGGCCATAGCTGCCCTGCGGTGGCCATGGGGTTAGTGGTGCTGTTCCCTTTACTGTTGCTGTGGGTCTTTGTGCACCAGGGTCCACCCCATGGGCCACTCACAAGAAGCAACGTGACCCCAACCTTTGGGGGGGTTATGGGGAGCCACAGTGGGTTGCTTCAAACCCTGGGGTGTCTAAGGACACCTGAAGACATGACCCTAAGCTGTATAGTGCAGGTGCACAATGGGGTACACTTACACAAGCATGACGTAGCACGCACAGCTGTGCATGCACTACCTGGTCATGACGGCGGGAGAATGTAAGCCTTGATAACAGCTACTACATGTGGGCCCGATAATGAAGACACTGCTCGCTGTTGTTACTGACGTCTGCTCCACGTGCTTGCTTTTCCCTGGGGCCCTCATCCGGGAAAATACCCCTCCAGCCCCCACCCCACCCCCAGTCCTGACACCTGTTCAGCTATGAGCTCATCATTGGATTGACCCATCGAGGGGATGGCATTCTAAGAATCCAATTGCTTTACCAAAAGTCCACTTGGGAATACGTGAGACCTTTAGAGGACGTCTTAGATCTGAAATTGCAACAGTTTAGTTCTACTGAGCATGGGTTTACTCCACGGATGATTTCCTATTGTTTTCCTTTGCAATTTAAACCCAGAAGTGTGGCTAGTTCATATTACTAGCAACAAAATTAGGTGTCATCAGGGTAAATCCATCACCAGACTTGCAAAAGACAATAAGGACAATTCAGAGGCCATGTCCTATTCGCAGCCATCAGTAACATTTTTATGCACAAAAGGGAATACAGCTTATTTGCAGCTATTTTTAAACACACATGACATTCCTATGTGGTATGAAAATGCCTGTTCATGTATGTGCACACACACATGCATGTATGGGGGGGCAGGGCTCAGGCATGACAGTGAATCATCCTTAAATACAGCATTTACATTTCAAACACAGGAACCTATTCAAATCCACTGTGAATGATCCTCCCCTTTTGGCAGTGTGCCTACATCCACATCCTCAAAATAGCCTTTTAGAGATCCAAGCAGTTTGAGCTACTGGCATGTCAACCTATTACCTGCTGCCAGATATTTTATCCATTGAAGCAAGTAGTCAGGTAAAGGTTATGTTTTCTCTGAATTGTTAATGCAGAGGTCTGTCTTTTAAGTTAAGATGTGAAATGAAAAGAGGGGTAAAATAAGAAATGTTCAAAGAAGAAAGCTAGACAGGTCATCTCACCCCCCTCCTCACCTCCAGAAAGAATGAGATTAAAACATTCTAAACAGATGAGAACCTGCACTATTTTTATACCTCTTAACTGACAGGACTGCACAGCTCTCTTCTCACCACAGCACTTTTCTTTGCAACAATTTGCAGCTACAAAATCTCCCTTTGCTTCAAACCCAAGGGTTCTGACCAGGTTCATTCCCATTTCCAGCTGCTGTTCTCCAGCTCAGAGGGAAGACAGTACCGTTGTGACATTTTCTCACACGCTTGGAAACTGATTAAATCTTCAGGTTTCTCCTTTCCAATCTCAATAACATTCTTTCACACCTTCTTTTTAAATTGTTTTCAGTTCAAGAAACTTCATGGACGTGGCCCTGAATCAAGGCCAGCAGTTTTCTGTAGCTGTTGGTTTCAAGCAGGAGCCTAAAGTGGTATCTTTCTAAGGTCTGTTGGCCATTTCAGAACTTTAGAAATGTAATGGTCAACTCATTGGAAAGGAACAAATAACTAGATAAATTTTATGAGAGAACTTCAAGATGGCGACCGGGTAGGCAGCAGAGAGAGAACCTCCCGGAGGAATGCCACTCAGACAAAGGACAGAAGGGAAAGAGGTGGGTATCCTGAACCCAGGAAGGATCTGAAATGGGAATCGAAGCCTTCAGAAAGTCTGAGCAAAACCTCTGCTGGAGGAAAGGATTGAAGATCGGCCATGGCGCAGTCGGAGGGAGAGGAGAAGGAGGAAGTCACTGCTCCAAGCACACCCATGGTGCACCCCCTTGTTCCGGCATTCACAGCTTCAGCTTCAAGGCCCACGCTCACAGAAGCCTCCCGACTTGGCCAAGGGAGAGTGGAGTTCCAAGAACTGGTCCAGGGCTGGAGAGAGGAGGACGCAGCCAGGAAAGGAGGCAGTGGTGGTCGGGAGCAGTTGTCGAACCCAGTGTGAGAATGAGAGGTTGCAACAGCCACTGGGGCAGAGTCCCCACCCTGCAGCAAACTTCCTAATCAGTGCCTGGAGAGAATCAATGCAACACCTGGCTCTGCACCTGCCTCCAGGTGGTGACCCCCTGCCTCTCTGCTGGGTGAGTTGCTACCAGCAGAGAGCAATGGGGAACCTTGGCTGTGAGCCACGGGTGTCTCCCAGGGATCTGGCCGAGGAGCAGATGGGGGCTCCAGCACCGCAATGGGAGGGAGATGCAGATGGAGGCGGATTGCGTGGCTCCACACCCTTCTCACTCCAATATCAGGCAGGAAGTACAAGCTGGGTTGCCGGGGCTCAGCTCCCACCCTGGGAGCACCTTGAGTCTCAGCAGCTTGAGCAAGCACCTCCTGTTCCTGGCAACAATGGGACGAATCCACAGTCTTCAGGACTCACCCCAAACTATTAATGTGAGCACCAAGAGGGTCTCCTTACAGCTTACACATATGAACCTTGCATGAACCCATAGCAACAAATTGGATGAAAAGCAGCAGACCAGGAGTCTGAAAAACAACAACATACTCTATACAGCAGACCCAAGAAAATCCTCCAACTCTATTCTAGAACTAATTTTTAAACTCAGTTCATACCCTGAACTAACACAGTGAGAACAGGCCGGGGAGATTTCAAGCCCTCATACCAAGCATCATAAGTTCGTCCAATGCCCAGCTGCAAGGGGTGGGGAACAGTAATACTGAAGTTCAGGAGGAGGGAGGAGGAGAAGAAAGGGCCTCTGGCATCAAGGCAATGGGACAGAGCCGAACGGGTCACCAAGGGCACCCCAACGGGGCCGTGTGCCCCACAGCTGCTCCGCTGTGGGCCCCACGGCTGCTCTGCTGTGGGCCCCACGGCTGCTCCACTGCGGGCCCCGCGGCTGCTCCACTGTGGGCCCCGCTGAGGGCACCCCGCGGACTGGACCTGCCCCCACCCATAGCACGGCTACAGGGTGGAGCTGGGCAGTCTGCTGTGAGCATAGGTGCTTTTCCACCTCCAACCATGGCAGTTTGTATACACCTATGTGTGCTATAGTATGGTCTGAGGTAGCTATATCTCTTTCCAAGGCGAGAGTCCGGGGTATAGATAAACCCAGGAATACAGTTATTATCACAGGGATGATGACTGATTGAGTGGTAGGGCAACAGAGATGAGGGAGGAGAAAATTGAATGATGAAATGGGCCATCATCTGTGTAACTGAGTAACATGTGAAGATAACATTATGTAGGACAGCATCCAGAGCTAATTCCCTTCTATGTTCTCTATAATTTGTATTTCCTCAATTGTTTTTTTATTAACAGAACTGAAGATAACTTTATATTATGCAGCATCCAGTGCTAATTCCTTACTGTCTTCTCTATAGTTTGGTATTTCCTTTAATGTTTGTGTGATAACTAATGTGAAGATAACGTTATGTAATACAGCATCCATCCAGTACTAATTCCCTACTATGTTCTGTATAATTTTGTATTTTCCATATTGTTTATGGCTTATTCTGGTTCATATGTCTCCATTCTTTTGTCTTTAAAATAAAATAAAGAAAGAAAGAAAAAAATGAAACTTCATGGAAATCTTCTCTTAACCCAGGGGTTTCCAAACTTGTCTGTATATTGGAATTATCTGGGGAGGATCAAAAACTGGTGTTTTTGCCCCATACCCAGGGATTATGATTTAATTGTTTGGGATGTATCCTGAATTTCAGAATTTCTAAAAATTTTCAATTTTTTTTTTTTTCAAATACAGCAAATTTTGAAACCACCACCCAAAACTGCTGTAGGCCTATCGTCCTTTCATTCTTTCAGGCCAAAGTAGTCAAAGGGATCATCGGCCCCAATCTCTACAGCAGGTGGCTGCAAGGGGGTGTTGGCTGGGGCAGTGGGTGATATCCACAAGAAGCCACAGCAGATGCTGGGAAGAGGAGGCTTCTAGTGGGGAGCGGAGATGGCTGATAATGCACTTTTATTTCACCACTCTGGAACCACAAGTGCCACAGGTCGGGGGACATGAGGCACACACAGCTGAGGAAAGCATGAGAGAATCACAGAGATGCTGACTGTGAACGTCAGTCTTGATTGTCAGTGTGATTGGAGGAAGGGAGCCCTGGAGAGAGACTAGATCATGAGGCGCTCACCTCATCCCTGGATTAACCTCTGTGCGTTCCTAGTGGGATGGGCTTTGGGGGGGCGCCTAGGAGTGGAGGGAGGTGAATGCCTTGAAAGGGTAAATCTTCTCTCAGTTTCTCTCCCTGTCTCTACTTCCCGGTTGGCGTGAGGTAGCAGCTGTCCCTTTCCATGCCCTCTTACCTGATGTTGCACCTCACCCTGGGTCTAACGCAATGGAGCCAGCTAACCATGGACTGAAACCACGCAGTAAATGTTCCGCCTTTAAGTTGAATTTCCCAGGTATTTTAGACACAGTGACAAAAAACTGACTAATGTGTTCACTGATAGCAGCAGTAATCTACATCCAAACTTCTAGATGTAAGAAAAACAAGACCATTTGCTTAAACCACTGCTAAGATTTTGATAAGATTGTATTGCTTACAGCTAAACACAATCCTAACACAGAATAAAATCTCCAAAATACCTTTTACCTGGAGAAAACCCGAGATTGAACCCAATACATTTTTTTTTCCAGTACTGGGGATTGAACTCAAGGTCTTCACACAGCTACATACCCAGTGCGCACACACACACACACACACACACCCTTTTTGATACAGGGTGTCACTAAATTGCTAAATTGCCCAGGCTGGGTTGGAACTCACAATTCTCCTGCCTCAGCCTCCCAGAATGCTGGATCATAGGTATGTACCACCGTGCCTGGATTGAACACAATACATTTACTTAGAGCTAAGCATGTTAAATTTTAGGGAAGGTAACCTTCTAACTGTGGTATTCTAACTACTGTATCAGTAGATCTCAAACCTGGTTGTAAATCAGGGCTACCCAACAAAGCTTATTTAAAATGATTCCTGAACCTCACCCCAGATGTACTGAATCAGAATCTCCCGCATTTACACTTTCATGTACTGCAATTTAACAAGGTGATTATTGTGACTTCCTCCGGTCCGGTAACCGCGTTCCTGAGAGCAGGGTGCAACATTTCAGGAAGCACCTCCCTCAAACGTGTGTGAGGGCGGCTCAACAATCGCATTGCTCTGACAGTGAGTGCCCCTTCAAATTTTGTGTCCTAACCACCTTCTTTGGTCTTACCCCAGTCTATTCTGATTCAGAAGTAAATTTAATAGGTGGTACTTGTCATTTGTCATAAGATGGTAGAAACTTAGATAATATTTTGCAAAAAATAATCAGCTCATCAACTAAATTTTTGATTTTTCAGTGGTGGTTCCAGCATCTCAAAGACACAGCTTGTATGCTGTACTCTTACACATGGTGCTACCTGCAGTAGTTTATTTTCAACTTGGGTTATACATCTAGATGTCAAATGACACCAACTCCCTTCTGAGTTGAAAAATAACCACAGCACTGATTGTCTCAGTCCCTGCTCACCCACATGAAAACAGGAATGTGATCCTGTGAGGGAAGAATTCAATTAGGTGAGTCAGTGAGTGTCAGATATCAGTGTGTTGGTGGCAGAATCCAGGACCAAAGTCCTCATGTAGCTACTCAGAAGCCGAGTATCAGTTACTCAAATTAAAAGTAGAAGCTAGTAGGTGTGTGTAAGAATATATATATCCAGCTTGGCTATTCCTGTTTCTCAAAAGCATTTTAGGACACATATATGCGGCAGCCTCCCAGAAATAGAAGTGAGGGTAACTTAACCCAAAGTCGTGGTTCCTGTGCCCAGTCCGTGTTGGACGGTGTGTCAGCAGAATGGATGCTGAAGAATCTCAGTGGACTGACACTCTGGAGCCTCCTAAGAATGCCTCACTCAAGCGGGACGGGAGGTAGGGCTGCTACCCAGGCAGACTGAGGAGTCCTGCACATAACTGTGGTTGAGGCAGTGCCAGCGTCTGGGACAAAAGCTGTAGACAGCAGGTTCAGTAGCTCCTGCTTTGGGTTTACTGGTGTATTGCAGACAGGAATAGCAGGTGGAGGATAATCTTAACACGGAACACTCCATCACTCCCTCCTGCTCTGTAGAGGTAGCATTAAAGCACCTCTCATAATGTGGCCAGTAAACACCCTTGTACCAGGCCAATATTGAAGAAGTGGTTGCCAAAGATAATAACCATTCTTTTCTGCCTGGTGTATGCTGGAGCCTCTGGCTGCCTCCTTCTAAATCTGTGAGCATGCCTCAAAATTTACGGCAGCAGGAACTGATGCCTTGTGTCTTACTGTAAGGAAAGGATTAGTTACCATCCTATCTATGAGTTGGAAATTGAATAACTGCTGTCTGGAGGCTACTTCCCTACTTCCTCTTCCGACACTCCTTAAAGCAGGCAGGGTGGCACTGGCAGCAACTGGCAACGTGAGACTGGGTTAAATCAACACTTGAACACGTCGAGGGGCTGGAAGAAGCCCAGATGTATTTGCCAGCCCGGATGATTGAAAGCCCACACCTGGTGCCAGAGCACACCACACAGACCTGCCAGGGCACCTGGGCAAATCAGCTCAGCTCCTGCTACGAGAGCTTTGAAGGGCTGCGGTTGCAAAGCCGCAGTCCTCTAAACACACAAGGCGCGTGAGTTTTACAAGATGTGTCCTGAAGCATTAAGGGCAGGATAACACGATGTCCACGAGTTGCCTGGGAGCCTTTAAAGTCAAGAACTTCAGTAGAAAGAAAAGTAAAAGGAGCCAGATAAAGCAAATGGGGCCAGATTGTGATAGTTGTTGAATCTTGAATGTTGAATAAATGGAAGTTTTCTACTGGGATAAAAAAGATTACTCTAAAAACGAAGATTACTCTAATTTTTTCTTAATTCAGGGTAATGAGATTATCCATTTCTTCCTTATTTTTTATGTTTTTCTTTGGCGGTACTGGGGATTGAACTCAGGACCCTGCGCTTGCTAGGCAGGCGCTTATTCCACTGAGCTATATCCCCAGCCCCTCTTCCTTATTTTTATATGTGAACATTTTCATAATTAAAAATCTATTTAAAAATTTTAATTGAGCGGAATAAAGCTTGTAAGGTTGACAGCAAGAGACCCAGTAGGTGAGGCGCAGACTACGATTTCCTTTAGGCGACAGCAGGCAGAGGAGCCAGGACCATGTGGAATTTTATTTGAAATGCCTTTTGTACCCAGCCCCGCCTACCACAGCTGCTTGGGCGCAGAAATCTTATATTTCATTGAAAACATGGCAGAATCAGGGATTAAGAAGCGGGCACAAGTTCCAGTCTATCATTGACAAAGAACAAGTCGCTTGCCCCTGCGCAGTTTCGTTCCTCCTCTGTAACGTGGAGACGAACCTTTCACAGCATAAGCCTGGCAGGTTACTGGAGGGTGATGGGAAATCACGCAACCTATGAAGGGTTAAGGATTATTAACATCAGCAGCATGACCTTGGACCAGGCAATGAAGTTTCTGTCCTCAGAATCCACATCTCTAAGATGAGAGGGGAGATTACACCAGCATTTCCCAAGCTTTAAAAGAACTATCCAGGAAATGTGTTAAAATTCAGATTCTAGGCCCACCTCAACTTACTGAATCAGGAATTCCGGGGTAGAAATTAGCTAATTACACAGCCTGTTTAGATAGCAACCAAGGGCTGGGGATATAGCTCAGTGGAATGAGTGCTTGCCTAGCAAGCGCAGGGTCCTGAGTTCGATCCCCAGTATCGCAAAAAAAAAAAAAAAAAATAGATAGCAACCAAATTAAGGAATTATAGAGGACCTCTCATGGCATAATAGCTGAAATGACTGTGGGTTAAGAGTTTACTGTGCCGATACTGAAGTTTAGGTCACAGATCAGGTGTACTTTCATGATGACAACAGTTAAAAAAAACTAGAATAAATAAGAGGGAGGGGTCCTGGCAGTGGTCTGGTGAATAGAGGTCTTTGTAGCTAGGGGTAGATACACAAATCAAGAGAGTGGCAGAGGTCAGCATTGTGCTCATGTAGCTTTTATGCAAAAATAACTGGTAAACCAGGCATGATAGTACACACCTATAATCCCAGCACTCAGGAGGCTGAAGCAGGAGGATCACTGTGAGTTTGAGGCCAGCCTGGGCTACTTAGTGAGTTCAAGGCCAGCCTGAACTATATACCAAGACCCTATCTCAAAAAAAAAAAAAAAAAAAAAAAAAGACTGGTAAAAGTACTTCCCATACCACCTGGAAGAACGTGGAGCAGGAAGGGGAATGTTTTCAAATGGCCAGCACCCGTAATTTCTGCAGACACTTGGGGTGGCTCATCCAGGCAGCAGGCCCACATGTGGGATGGTGACCTTGCAGTCCTGACTCCGTGCCTGGGCTTCCTTCACTGCCAGGCCCATGTGATTGGCTGCCCCACACCCACATCGATCACACTGGCTGCCTCTCTGCGATTCTTGCAGTGCATTCCAACATTTGTGGATGCGTGCTTACAAGTCTCTCTTCCCACATTCTAATTTCTTTCAGAATTTTTGTTTTTCTCATCTGAAAAGCAACCCAGTTCCCTGTCAACTGCCTGATATGTTCAAGGCCTCGTGCTAAGGGCTTCTGAAGATACAAACAGGAGAAAATGGAGGGAGCTTTTGCTCGCTTAACAAGTCTGTTGCGGAAAGGAGGAGACAACCCTAATCCAAGCAGAATCTAGCAGGCATCATGGGAACAGTGTGACTCATAGGAGGATCTTTGAAGACGATGATCGCACTTGAAAGGCTTCGTGGAAAGAGTGATATTAGAGATGGGTTTCAAATTCTAAGTAGGTTTTCAATAAGCAGGGAAGGGTTAGGGCGAGAGTGGTAGAGGGCCACCGGGAGCACAGTCACGGTTAGGGAAAGGCGATCCACGTCTGGGGAGAAGTAAGCAGCGCCATCTCTGCTGGGCTCTGGAAGAGGAGACAGGTAGGATTCCAGTGAGGCTGGTCCCAAACAGGAATCACATAGTGTAGCGTGGTAAGCAAGAGGGGACGTAAAGGTTTCTGAGAAGAGATCCAAGCACGTGGTAAGGCTACTGACAAAGTGCCAGCCAGCAGACTGGACAGCCACACGGACTGAGTCATCTGGTATGGAGAGGATGAGAGAGCGACAGGCCACCAGGGAGAGGCACATCTCCACGCCAGAGTCCAGGAACTGAGGACAATGTCATGAGAGGCCATTCTCGGAATTCTATTCAGTATGAGATAAGAAGTCCTCCGTTCTAGAACTATACCTGGGGTCTCAGAGGGCCACACGTGCTGTCATGCACTGGAAACTCAAACCAAGATTCCTCCCGAAAGACAACCTTCTTTCATCATTGACCAATTCACTCCCGCTGTGCTAGGGGTTTGCATGGGGGAAAAAAGTGGTTGGGGTTAAGGCCAGGGTACCAAGTCTTCTTCGTAGGCTATGCTTCTAAACAGCCTCTGAATAGAGACAGTTTTACTATTCTGTGCAAGTTTTTCTCTTCACACATTTTCAAGGTTTCCCTCTCTGACAGCTTCATCCCTCTCAGAGTATCATCCGTGACTCCTCCCCAGACTCCTGCTCCCAGCCACCATCTCTTACTTCACTACTGTCAGGGCCCCTATCTGCTTGTGCCCTGTCCCCTCCCTACTCCTGCCCACAAAGCTGCAGACAAGTAGTCCTTTTAAGAGCATAAGTAACACCGTGTTGCTGTCTGGTTTCAACCCTGCAATGGGCCCCTCAGGCTCAGGCCAGTGTCAGAAGTCCTTAGCTCGATCTGTGTGGTCCTTTGTGATCCAGCCCCTGCTGCCTGCTCCGCTCCCCGCTCCCCGGCTCTCCAGCAGCGCCAGCCTTCCTGTTTTCACACCCACGGAGCATGTGCCAGACTCGGCCCTGCCCCCGCTTTCTCCTCTGGCTGGAATGCTCTCGCCCAGACATTTGCAAGGCTCGCTCCCCCACTGCCTTTAGAATTCTGTTCAAATGCCACCTTCTCAGAGAGGACCTTGTGGACCCCTCTGGTACTTTCCACCCACTTACCCTGCTTCATTTTTCTGTGTTGAGCTGACCACAATCCACATTTTTATAGTATCTGTCTTCTGCAGTGGAACACAAGCTCCATACGGGAATCTCTGTTTTGTCTACCTCTGTTCAGTGAGTGTCTAAGGGCCAAGCTTTAAATAAGTCTGTGTTGGATGAATGAATGTGGCCTTCTCTCTAGAACACACCTTGCTCTGGCTTTGCCTTCGATTGCCCGCCCTCATTCTCTTTGGTCTTGCGGACTTTCCCCCAGTGAACAACATTCCTTGTCCCTTGACGAGCACGGAGCTCTTCCTCCCCCTCTGACACTTCACAGACTCGCTCCGTGTCAGCGCACCCAAAGATTCACTCTCCAGCTTATCTGCTGCCTTCCCTCTCCCTGCCCACCCTTCCCTATCTTTCGCTCCTGCCTCCATGCAGTGATACTCTACTGCTGGCTTTTGGCCTTGTCTTCTCTCTAAATTTGCCTTCTTTACCACCTGGGTACCCTGGTGCCACTTCCTGTCTCAGTTACTTAAAAACTTCCTCCTCCTCTTCACTTCTCTCTAATAATGGCACCATTATTTCACTGGCTCCCAAGTTAGAAGCTCGTAGTCATTTTTTCATTCCTCCTTCACACTCCCTTTCTGTTAGTCATCAGATTCCTACTGACTTTTCTTCTAAATCATTCTTACTTTTCTCCCACTGTTTCCGTTCTCACAGCCATGTCCCTGAACTGTACCTGCCAGCCCAGACCCAGCCTGACGTCGCCAGGGTCCTCTTCTTGCTTGTCGGCCCCTTTTTGAAGGACACAACCCATTGTGTCCCCTTTCGTGACTTTGCCAGGCTGAGAGCCAGCTGATCAGCCACACTGCGCCCAGCCCTTCCCACCCCGGGTCTGGGTCCACGCAAGCCCCCGCCCTGGTCTCCATGTCCAGAAGCCACACAGGCCCAGCTCCTCACCTTTTGCTCCAGTTAAAGTCCCAGCTCCCGGTTTTTACAGGTGCCATAGTTTGTGGTTTTATTACGAAACAACTGAAGCTGAGTAATATATAAGGAATAGAAATCTATTTCTCACAATTCCGGAGGTTATGGAAGACCAAGGTAACGCTAAGTTAGGTGTCTGCTGAGGGCCCGTCTCTGCCTCCTAAGGAGATAAATGCTATGTGTTTGCATTGCTGGACAGAGCAGTGAAGAGGTAGAGAGCTCCCTCTTACCTCTTTATAAGCTTATAATTCCATTTACGAGGGACTTTCTCCTACAGCTTGACCACCTCTAAAGACTCAGCTCTTAACCACTATCCTATTGGCAATTCCGTTTCTTTCCTTCCTTTCTTCTTTTGTTCTTTCTCTCTCTTGCTCTCTCTCCCTCTTTCTTTTCTTCAGGGGAGACAGGGCTTCACTATTAGTCTAGGCTGGCCTTGAACTCTCGGGGGTGCTCCTGGCTCAGCATCCAGAGTGCTGGGTTTACAGGCGTGTGTCACCATGCCCGGCTGGCAGTCATCAACATGAAGATTTTGGAGGACATATTCAGATGATACTGCCAGGCAAGGAGGTTTCAAACTACCTTTCTTGTTACTGTAGATAAACTTATCAAAAGCCAACCTCCCTGAATGTGCACTAGATTCTATTGGTGTTTATCTATTCAAGGACGCTTTGAAACTAATTCTTCCTTGTTCTGCACTATCAAATTTTCTTTTTCTACCAGATTTTTTCAACACTGTAGCTCTTTCTCATCAGCAGAGAAAACAGAATAACTAGATGTGTCTTGATTCTCTATTTTGGTTCTTTCTTTTAAAGCAAAACTGCTCAGAGGAGTTGTCCGTATTTGTTGCTTCCAGTTCCTCTCGCTCTTCCTGCCCTGGTGTGGGGGGTACTCTAACCAGACCCCTTCCCCCTCACATCCATCTTCCTCCTGTCAAAATCTCCAGGCTCCCTGTAACCCCAGCACTCAGGAGGCTGAGGAAGGAGGACTGCCACAAGTTCAAGGTCAGACTGGGCTACATAACGACACCCACCCCTGCCCCCTCAAAAACCGCTCCGGTCTCTACCTATACTGCTAAGCCTTTATCTTCGGCTCACGTGGCGCACAAACAACATTAGCAGAGTTGATCATCCGGAATCCAAGATTCCACTTGCCTTCTTTGCTTCCTACCTTCTTCCTACTCCCTCTGTTGTCTTTGCTGGTTCTTTCTGATCTCTGTAATATCCAAATATTGAAGTATTCCAGGTTTTGTTTCTTGATCCTACTCTCATTTCTATTTAAATTAACTTTTTTTTTCATCTTTTTTGAGACAGGATCTCACTATGCAGTTCAGGCTGGCCTTGAGCTCGCTTTGTAGCCCAGGCCGGTCTCAAACTTGTACAATCCTTCTGCCTCAACATCCCCAGTGCTAGGATTTCAGGCCCAGTTTAAATTAACTTTCTAGGTGCTCCCGTCTAATCTTATGGCTTTAAATGCCAGCTCAAAACTGATGAGTCCCAAATACATGAGTCTTAACTTAGACCTCTCCCCTGCATTCCTGATCTGTATAGCAGCTTCCTAATCGCTGGATGAATTACCTTAACCTTAACACATCCTGAACAGAGCTCTAACTCCACCTCCTCCTGCCCCAAAGTCTCTCCTGCCACATCTTCCCCTTTTCTGGCAGAGAAGGCCATGCTCAGTGCTTCATCCCTGCAGTATTTATTGAGTCCCTCTTGCATGCGGGAGCCTGATGTAGAGGCTTATGCACTTCCTGGAAGCTGGGAGTAAAAGAGCAGAATCTGTGTGGGCTTTGTGTCACCCTTAACTTGTCTCGTTACCAGGCTCTCAGTTTTACTTTTAAAACATAGTGAGAGCCTGGCTGCCTCTCATCACCTCTCCCCGGCTTGTGACGTTAGCCTCCCCGCTGGTCTCCTTGATTTACTCTTGCTCTTCAAAGTCGGCTCTCAGCCCAGCAGCCAGAGTGATTCTTTTAACATTCGAGTCAAAGCATTGTCACTTTGCTTCTCACGACCCTTCTACGGCTGCTCATGCACTACACAAAGCTGAAGTCATTGCAAGGCCCACAAGGTCTTCCTCACATCTTTTTTTTTTGTCTGTTTGAGACAAGGTCTTGCTGTGCAGTTCAGGCTAGACTTGAACTCACTTTGTAGTCCAGGCTGACCTCGAACTCTCAGCAATCCTCCTGCCTCAGCCTCTCAAGTGCTGGGATCACAGGCATCACCATACTGGGCTCTCACATCATGTTGCCCATGGTTGCCTTTGAACTCATTCTGCACAGCAAACTTCCTCAATCATTGTGCTCCAGTCACCCTGACTTCCTGCCACAGAGCCTTTGCACTTTCCTCTTCCGGAGTGCTCTTCTCCCGGACACCACTGCTCACTCCCGGCACTCCGTGTCTGCACTTACACAGCGCCTCCTCAGAGAGGCTCTGCCGGTCACCACTCCACTCCTTAAAATGAATCTCGCTTACCTCTCACATACTCCCTCACAGTCTAGAGCCCCTTTCTTTATTTTTCTGTTTCTAGATGTCATCACATCTATTGGAGTTGTCAAACTTTCACATGATATATATCATGTTGTATATGTTATGTACACAGATACATAACATGTATACATACAGATGTATAACATGTATATATGTTATATATCATTTAGAGTTGACAATTACATATATATATATATATATATATATATATATATATAATCAATTGGCTTTGTTGGTCTCCCTAGCTCTAACTCTTATAAACTCTAGGTAAGTAGAAATGTTTTGGTCCTGGGTTGTTTAAAGTTGATCTCACATCTTAAACAACACCCAGCATATACAGTGGGTGCTTCATGAGTGATTTTTGGAATGAATGGATTTGGTAATTGACCTTATTATCTATTTTTATTTTTTGCTGTATTTCACTCCAATTTCACTAATCCTTTTTGTGTTTTAATTCCTTCTACCAAATTATAAAATACTTGCAGGTGAATTTGTATCTTACCTTCTTTTTGCTTTAAAATCCAAATAATACTTAAGATTCCTTTAAGTTTAGAAAATTTGCATTCTTTCCAAGACTCCAACTAATTTTATTTCAAGGTTCAGTGGATTTTTGCACTTGGCTACAGATAATCCCAATTTCATTCCATTTAAATAGAGTAATATGACGAACAGCCAGGGGATTATTTCCTGCCCTGTTGGATCGCGAGGAACTCTCCACTAAGACCAGTTGCAGTCAGATAACCCAGGCAAACAAAAAATCATGGAAATGCAGGCTTCTTAATTTACATTTGCAAATTCTGGCTATTTGTCTTCATGATTGCCCTGTGAAAACTCAGAAATTAAACTTCCTCGCTTCGATCAGTGTCCTATGAATGTTCAAAGATCCTAGCAAGCCCTGCGATCCCAGCGGGGTTAGAAAACAGGAAGGCCGCGAGGCTGACAGAGCAAACATTGTTTCTATTCTACTAGCTTTCCATTATACTTAGAATCTTGTTCTTATCAAACTGTTACTTTGTCTCTTCGGGGTTTTTTTTTTTGGTACCGGGAATCAAACTCATGACCTCAGGCTTGCCAGGAAGGCGCTTATGCTGCTGAGCTACATCCCTGGCCCTAAACTGTTGCTTTGTGATGCATATGCAGTCTTCTGTTTCATTAGGAGCTTCCTGGGGTTTTTATCTCATTTTTTAGCCATTTCTTATTGTATTAATCCTTGTTTGCTCTTTTTTCCTCATGCTTTCCGGAGCTTTGTGAAGTGTCTTGCCCATCTTAGGTGCTCATTTGGATAACCGAGAGACTGTAAACAGGAAATCATTGTTAAGGGCCTCCTAGTTGCAATCAGGCCCCTCGGCCTGGCATCCCCTCTGAACTGCTTTCAGGATTAATTTTGCGCAGAACTCACCTTCCACTCCCTAATACTGAGGTCCTCAAAATTTGGTGGGGTGCAGGTCCATGGACAGTTGGTGGAAGTCTGTGCAAGGTAAGCATAGAACAAAGCCAAGTCTTAAAAATTGTCTTTCTTGGGCTGGTGATGTAGCTCAGTGGTACAACTGCCTGCCTGCCTGGCAAGTGCAAGGTCCTGAGTTTGATTCCTGATACCAAAAAAAAAAAAAATTTTCTTTTTTACAAGAACACCAGAGAGTCCTTATTTCACAGGGCCTGTGCTGCACCTCAGTACAACACAGGAGGAGTTTCCAGACTCAAACCTGAGAAATGGCAGGGCTTGCTGCCCTCAGGCCCAGGCACAAGATAATTTTTGTAATAATTCATTTTCACTATATTTTACTAACGTAAGTGATCTCTGATGAATTGCAAATCTGTTTATTTTCTGGGATAGTGAGAAGCACTGCTTCAAAGAGTGTGTTTTGATTTTTTTCTCCCTTTCTCTCCGGCCACTTTTCTTCTGGGGCTAGCATCAGACTCATTTATTTCTCTTATCAGTCCTTACAAAGGCAAGCATTGCACATATAGGACAATAGACGGACTAACAGGCCCAAAAACACGGGTCACATAACACAATTATACTAAATCAAGGTACACTTTTGGATATATTATCCATGCTGGATCACAATACCTTTTTTTCTTTTTAAATTTTTCACGTATTTATTTATTTATTTTTGGTAGCAGGAATCAAACTCAGGACCTTGCACTTGACAGGCAGGCACTTGTGCCGCTGAGCTACATCCCCAGCCCTAAATTTATTTTTAAAATAGACTATCAAAACACAAAGGGAAACTGGTTATCAATGGCCATGAGCAGAAGTTAATTATAAAAATAAATGCAACAAAAGCAAACCAATTAAATTCTAGCCAGAAACCTGGTCCAAATTCTATGTCTTGCCACCTGTTAATGATATTGGGCCGCGGGTGTGGTGGCGCGTGCCTCTAATCCATGTCAGGAGGCTGAACCAGGAGGGTGGCTACAAGTTCAAAGCCAGCCTGCACTACCTAGTGTGTTCAAGGCCAGCCTGAACTATATAACAAGACCCTGCCTCAAAAAACAAAACAGGCTGGGGATATAGCTCAGTGGCACAGTGCCTGCCTGGCAAGCGCAAGGTCCTGAGTTTGATTTCTGGTAAAAAAAAAAAAAAAAAAAAAAGTGATATTAATGCTACTGGCCAATTAGATCCATCTACCTAGTTGCTGACCAGTTTGAAACAAACCATCTATTCAGATGAGAAGAAAACAAGGTTTTATTTAAAGCGAGCTCCAAGGTGAAAGAAAGGCTCCGTTTGTCTCCCTGGCCCAGGTGTTTAAGGGTCTTCTATAGCAAGACACAGAGAGGGGAGATACACTGAGTCCACTGAAGACTCCAAGTTTGCTTTGCATCTCTCCAGGCCGCCTTGCTCCCACGCTCCCTGTAGAAATGGAAGTAGGCCCATACGTCCAGGCGCCAACATCTGCATATTGTACCTGTTCACCTGGGTTGAAGCCGCTAAGTGGGTGGTGATTAAGCCCTATGCTCCAGGAAGCTCGGAAAAGCTGCTTGTCTCTAAAGCAAAAAAATCTAACATGTGAAGTTCCATTTCACTGTGCTGGTCACACTGATAGTAACAGGCGAGAATTACAAAGGTGTTAAAGCTCCAGAATGAAATGGAATTCTCTGTGGCATAATCAAAAGGAAAGAGAATTAGAGAGGTAGGAACTTTCTCTCACTGTGGGATTCTGTGGCATTTCCTGCCCTGTTGGTGTGTAATGTAAAACCATCTCTTAGGGCCAGCTGTGGTGACCCAGTTTATGAAAACACTGACACAGTGTTTCCGAACCTCACAGAGGATGCACAAGAAATGTTTCTTATAGTAAATAGTTGACATTGTCAGAGGCTACAAGACAAGGCCTTAAAGTGTCTGTTCCAAATGTTTATCAGGATTTTATTTTTATCAACATGGACCACATTTTCTCCAGAAAGGAAATAAATAGGACCACAGAAGCAAGAATCTAGATGGATTGCTTCATATTTGCAAAGAAAAAGAGTAACCAAGAAGGCATTTGCAAATGTATTGTGCAGCATTTCTACCCCACAGGCTTCCTCTGCTTCAGTTGGCAAGGAGCTGGTTTAGGAGAATGGGCTGAAGGGGTTTCGGAGGGAGGTTTCCTGAAGACCCTAGAAGTTAAAGTGGGGAGGCCGTGGGGAGGGTGGAGGGTTGGGGTCTGGCCAGAGGCGAGGAAGGTGAGAGCGCAGAGTGAGGAACATCCTCCGGCTGTGCTAGAGCTGGAGGGGCCACCGAACAGCCCCAGTGCCTGAGAGCCACGCTAGTCTGGCGAGGTCGAGGGTGTAGGAGGAAATCACATCACAGGTATTCAGGCAGGGTCCGTCTCTCCCCTCCAGTGCTTCTCCGCAGTCCTTCCTCCGCCCGGAGCGGGCTAGAGGCATTTCGTTTATCTCTCTTTCTCCAGAAGCTCCGCAAGCGGCGCTGACAGCACCCCAGGGGAGTCCTGTTTCTTCAGTCTCCAGGGAGATGTCTCCTGAATGAAAGGATCTAAAAAGAGAAGCGCGCGCGCGCGCACACACACACACAGACGCACACACCCATTGCTGTTCTCTCTGATACCAGAGTATTTTCTGCTCTGGGCTCCCACATTCCCCCGCTTCATTATCCTCTGGGAGATTTCCTCTCCTTCCTCATTCCCCGGCCTCTGCTCCTGGTGCCTCTTGGTTCCTTGCTCTGAGGAATAATAGAAACAAAAACTAAAGCACACACTTGGGCGGGGGATTAATTGGAAAGGAAAACGCTCCAGCTTAGGTAGGTTGAGGGGACGCACTGACAGGGCTTCATCCTTAGGAGGCCACCTTTTACAGATTAGCTGGTGGGCTGGGGTCCAGTTGATCATTATCTCAGTCCTAGAGTCAGAGTTCAGGAATCTTTATGGCTGCGGGATGCTTTCAAGCCCTCTGTGGTGGTCTCAGTCATGTGGAGCTCCATTGCCGGAATCCAAATGATCACAGGTTGGCTCCAGGCTTCTGGGTGTAGCTCAGTGTCCCTGTACCTCTTATCTTGGCGTCTTCAGTCTTGAAGGGAGATGACATTGTGTAAATTTTGGCCTAATCAGCCCTCTCCGGCCTGTTGCTAGATAGACTCTTCCCAAGTGATCAACCTACCCCTATGCAGAACTGAGAAGAGATTTGACCCAAGATTTTCCATAACAAACGACAGAAAATGAAGGTCAAGCTTTGCTCTACTTTTACTTACCAATACTGGGCATTTCTAGGCCCAAGTAAATTGTCACAGCTCAAAACAAAATGGCTTTAAAGTGGCTTTAAACACCAGGCTGTTAATGAGTAACCAGAGACGGCCTGGGACTGTGCCTGTTCTTCATTCCCACAGTGGTCCCTGACTATGCCACAGCTGCACCACCACCTCCCCCAGCCTACACACACACACGTACACACCTCTACCACCTCCCCCAGCCTACACACACATACACACCTCTACGCTGTTACCTGTGGGGGTGGGAAAGCCACTGAAAAGAGCACATGATGCTCTTCCCAGCCGTGTTCACTTCCTCCAGGCCCATCCCCAACTCTCAGTGAGCCTGTAATCAGGCAGGGCCAGTGCTGAAGCCTAACTGTCCTCAGTCAGGACAGCACCAAAGAATTATGGCTCCTCTCAGCCTGGTGCCACTCCTCTATCCCCACACCTGACTCCAGTTTGGAAGATTGTCAGGCTTTTCTATTTGGCTATTAATGAGACAGATACAATGCTAAGGGCGAGGTACCACAGAGAGTTCAGATGTGAGGATACTTAGGATGAGTGTTTTATTTCTTTACCTATTTACTTGAGGGTTACTGGGAATTGAACTCAGGATCTTATGTATGCCATGCAGGCACTGCACCACTAGGCTACTTCCTGGGCCCTCATGATGGATGTGTTTTAAACAGTACTTTAATTACATTTCCAAATATTATACTCTGTTTTCCCTTCAACCCCTAGACCTATTTGCAGATGGAGTATCTCTGAATACAGTATAGTTAGTCCAATTTTTAATCTGTGGAAAATAGAGTAAAAACACTACCAGAGTATCCAAAAGTCTGGAAACACGTGTGGCCTGATTTTATAGTTTAATGAAATCCTAGAGCCTCCTATGGTAGAAGCAGAATAGAAAAGGGATAGTGTTCTACTTCTTTTTACTCCAAAGTAGAATTTTTATTACATAAGTGTTCTGTGTTACACAATAAATCTAAATAAATGGGGAAAATTTTATCTACAATCTTCTGCCTCATCAGGTTGATATAGGACATATGGTATAGGGAAGACACATGGACCTCCAAACAATATAAGGGAAATATTATAACTCCCAACCTGCTAGATGTCCGAAATGCCATGTTCTTGTTCTCTAAAAGCAAGGAATGAACTGTAGGAAAAATAGAGGTTAAGAGTAGGAAGAATTTATTGAGAGAAAAAGAGCTTCTGTATAAGAGAGACAGCAGGGACCTAGAAAGTTGCTTGCCGGCCAACCCTGCTTTTCAAAGGCATTTTACTGAGAAAAGCCACGAAATGAGGTTCGAAGTGAAACAAAACTATGGTCAACCAAAAAGATTACAACAACTATATTCGCTTAGGTAATATTGATGAAATGGGGATGAAATGCGGAAGTCAGTCAGGCAGCAAGCATACTTGGAATGGAACAGGATTTTCTGGAAGAAATGGGCCAGGGAGGTTTTGGTCCTCCACCCAAGGTGATTGGTGCCTGTTTAGAATATCAATCAGGGTTGTTCATCCCTAGGGGAAGCAGATGGGTGTAGTCACTCCTCTTTGTCCTGAGGCCTGACCTTCTACAAATGCAGCCCCACCCTCTGTACTCTTCTGCACTGACCTCTGGAGGGCCAACCCTGTCTGCCTGCCTATAATATTTCTAAACAACTTGGCTATGTATAATAAGGTCAAGCTTTCATTTATTCTGCTTGTACATTCTTCCACTTTCAGTCACTACCATCTCAAAACATGTTTCATGGGGCTGGGGGTATAGCTCAGTGGCATAGCGCTTGCCTGGCAAGTGCAAGGTCCTGAGTTCAATCCCTGGTACCGAGGGAAAAAAAAAAAAACTCTTAATATCAAAACATGTTTCATACTGCCATGTCGTCCTTACGCTTTAGATTTTAATGGCTATACCATATTTTCATTATTTTCTTGTCCTACATTTACTACATAATCTTAAAAATAAATAACATTACAGCAAATCTTTGCTTCCCACCCCACTGCCCACAAGGATTGCATTTGTTAAGAATAATGGCCAAAGGTCTAGAAGAAAGGCAGTTTTTATTTTAGCTGGTCACTGAGGGATTCTCAGGGTCCTGTCCACAGCTTCCAAATTTTTCCATCAGAGATTTATCCAACGTCTGCAGCACACCCTTAAAGTGCTAGGGCAAGCTCAGGGTCTGTTTTCAAGAAAACAAAGTTTTAAAGATTATGACCTTTGCTGGGCATGGTGCTGCATGCCTAAGGCAGGCAGGGGGATCTCCATGAGTTTGAGACCAGCCTGGGCTACACAGTGAGTTCAAGACCAGCCTGAACTACATATCAAGACCCTGTCTCAAAAAAGAAGATTATGATCTTTAACGCATATGATTATGTTCTTGTTGCTACACGGTTCTCTAAAAGGAGTAAAACCAGCTCCTTAAGATGATATCAATTTCACTGGAAAAAGAAAGATCAAATACAGAAACATTTAAGGAGTCAAATGCTCCTTTAATCTGTGTAAAACAGTCCTCGTTGTTGTTTTCATGTACATTTCCTTTACCCATATCGAAATTAAACTCCTTCCCGTGTGTTTACTGGATGTTTCCTCTTGCATGAGGTATCTGTTTCTCTCCCCAACTCATTTAGTTATAAATACCTAGTCTGTGTGTGTGTGAACATTTATATGCCAGAGAATTTTTTTTTGACCAGGTTCTTACTGTGTAGGCCGGTTGCCCTCAAACTCATGTCCTCTTGCCTCAGCTTCCTGAGTGCTGACATGTGCCTGGCTGTACACCATAGATTTTACATTCATTACATTCATTTTACATTACATTCATTCATTACATTCATTTTACATACATTACAGCGTTGGTTTTTTTTTATACACTAGTAGTATTTTCCAGATTCTTTTCCTTTTGGATATAACCCTAAGGTTATGTTAGTGAGTTATATCATCTCCAGTTCTCCACAGAAGTTTTTTAAAACTTTGGATACTGATTTTGTTTCAAGGGAAGACACAAATCACTCATTATATGTTTCTAGAGAAAACAATAGAAAATTATCAAGTGTTGGGTTTTTATCGCATGCCAAGCATAAATGATGAAAGCTCTTTCTCAATGCTAAATTTATGCAGTCGGTAATTTTGTGCAAATATAAACAGAATAATCAATTAAAATACACTGGAATGTTGGGAAACCGAGAGGTAGACAGTGGGGTTAGGGACTTTGGAACTTGCAGAGGGAACAGCCGGACTTTCTGGGAAGGGTATGCTGTAGGGCATATGATTGAGGACTGAGAGATGAAGGTAGATTGGCAAGAGCTGAGAGAGAAAATTTCTCCTGTCTCTAGCCTCACCCATTCACTTTTCTTTACCTTTTTCTGACCAATAGGTCTGATTTCTAAAGAAGGTAACTGGCCCTTAGTGTCTCCCTTCCTCCCCGTCCCTCTGCTACCGTAATCCTAGGACTTCTACACCCGCACTTTTCCTGTCTCTTCTTGGGGCAAGTATAGCACAGCTACACTGGGATAAAACAAGCTAGTGATATTGTTTGAGTTTCACCAAGTTACTACATGAGCCTGAGTTTATTCATCCACAGTACTTATCTGTAGAAGGCTCTTATAAAGATTTTGGAGGAACTATTTGAATACTTCTCATAATGTTGTAGATTGTTACGTCGTTCCCAAATCTTTTACATTCTTCCTAACCCCACTGATGTTAGTGTAGACTATGAAACTTGATTTCACTAATGAAATTTAGTTAAATTTAATGATTTAACTAATGAGAGGTGGTAACATATGACACTTTGAAGAAAAACATGTATGAAGCGACCCATAGTTTGCTGTGTTTTCTCCTATCTGCCAAATTGAGAGAGAAACCATCCCATCACCTTAACTCCAGAACCAGTGTACGATGGACATACGTACCATGAGCAACAAATAAACTTCTGTGGTCACAAGTTAGAAGCCACTTGGCTTTGGGAGTTGCTGGTCCCCTTTTATCTGCTACTATAAATCTTAACTCTGTTTTTTGAGATAGAGTAAAACTTGAAGAAAAACATAGATCAAAAGCTTTGAGAAGTTGTGTTCCAAGTGATGGTAGGACCAGCCTCTGAGAAGCCATCTTTAGCAGAAAGACAGAAAAGAGTTCCTCGGCTAGGTGTGGTGGTGCACGCCTGTAATCCCAGCACTAGGGAGGCTGAGGCAGGAGGATCTTGGTGAGTTCTAGACCAGCCTGGGCTACAAAGGGAGCTCAAGGCCAGCCTGAACTGCACAGTGAGACCCTGTCTCAAAAAGACAAAAAACAAACAAACAAACAAACAAACAAACCAGAAGAGTTCATGAAGATTCCATGTTCATCTGTAACTCATGAAAGATCTGACTGGCTTTTTGTGCACATGCATACAATACAAATACAGAATGCAGAGTCGCTTGCTGTTGTACTTCTGCTATCCACAGAGGCAGAAGAGGAATGAATACACACTAAGAAGCGGATCATAACTGATGTGCAATATATTTGTCATGTGTCAATGAACAAATAAACACTGCCTGCTGCAGTCTAAGTGCCTGCGAGAACCATTAGAATCCTTGGGGATATTAGCTCTGGCTCAATCCAAACAGAATAATCCATCTTTTTTTTTTTTGTTGTTTTTTTTTGCGGTACTGGGGATCGAACTCAAGACCCTGCGCTTGCTAGGCAGGCGCTTATTCCACTGAGCTATATCCCCAGCCCTCGAATAATCCATCTTTGATGTGTGGGCACTAGCTAAACTGTTTATCAGAGTTCCTAAAACTCTTAAATAAAACTTTTAAAGTACTTTCCAATGGATTTATTCTTTTTTTTTAAAAAAGTCTCCCTAGTGTGAGTAAAATATAATTTGTGGGTATTGCAACACTTTGGCCTTCTTCAAAGTTATTGATTCTTGTTTCTGACTATGATGGTATAAGTGTACCTAGAATATCCCCCTACTCTGAACAAAACATACAAGAACAGTGATTTGCAGCCACGGGGCACTCAGCAGGGCAAGTCTCTGAGTCCTGAGAGAAGGAAAGCAAGTGAGATGAGCTCTATAGCATCCCAGCTTTCTGGCCTAGGCACTTTTTCTGGAGACAGAATCTTGCTTTGTGGTTCAGCCTGACCTTGAACTTACTATGTAGCGCAGGCTGGCCTCTAACTCATGGCAATCCTCCTGCCTCAGCTTCCTGAGGGCAGGGATTGCGGGTGTGTGCCACCCCAACCAGCTCAGGCCAAGGCACTTTGTAGACAGTGGTTTGACATATCCAAGCAGAGTATGGCAGTCTTGCTGAGTTGAAGAGAGAAATTAGAATTTTCAGGAGGTGGTGGCAGCTGGAACCAGAATAGGGTTCTCAAAAGGAGAGTGCCATGAAGAACAATGCTTCAGCAAATCTGGTAGGATTATCCTTGAGACTGTTCTGGAATAGCCATAAAAACATAGGGTGCAATTTCAACGAAGCCTCATTACAGAACAACTAGGGAGCTGTAAGCTAAACAATTCTCAGCTCATACACAGAAGATAATTGATTTCTGACCAGCTAGAGTGGATGAGACCTGGCAAGAGAGCCTGAAAATGTGCAGTGTGAGAACTAGCAGGACTGCAACGAAAAATAGGTAAATCAACAACTGAAATCAGAGATTTCAATATTTTTCAACAACTGGCAGAACAAGTAGATAACAAATCAGTAAAGACATAGAATAATACTTGAACAGCACCATCAGCCAGTTTGGTCTAATAGACATTTATAGAGTCTTTTGTCCAACAAAAGCAGAATACATGTTCTTTTCAAGTGCAAAAATGGAATAATCATCAAGGCAGAACTTTATCTGGACCATTAAGCAAATCTCAATAAATTGAAATCACTGGGAGTATTTTCTTTGATCACAGAAAATTTAAATAGAGCCAGAGATGATGGCATATTCCTGTAATCCCAGCACTTGGAAGGCTGAGGCAGAAGGATCACTGAGGGATTGAGCCAGCCTGGGCTACGTAGTCAATTCAAGGCCAGCCTGAATTACATAGCAAAACCTTGTCTCAAAAAAAAAAAGAAGGAAAAGAAAAGAAAAATTAAATGGAAATCAATAACGGCAAGATATACAGAAAATTGCTAAAAATTTGGAAATTATGCTATACATTTCCAAATAACCTATGCATCAAAGAAGAAACATTTGGAAAATTAGGAAATGCTTTAAACACACTGAACATAAACTTCAACATATCAAAATTTGCAAGGTACAGCAAAAATATTTAAGTATGGGATGCATATCTTTAAAAATTTGTATTAGAAAAGAAGATCCAAAATCAACAAAGTGTTCCAACTGAGATTAAAAGAATAAAGACCAAAGACCAGAAGAAAGGAAAACAACACAAGAGTGAAATAAACTAGAACACAAAGAAAAGAGAAAATCAATAAAGCCAAAAACTGGTTCTTTGAAAATACCAGTAACATTGATAAGTCTCCAATTAGACTGGTCAAAAAGAAAAAAGATATCAATATTACAGAAATCAAACAGGAGGGGTTGGGGATATAGCTCAGTGGGATAAGCACCTGCCTGGCAAACACAAAGTCCCAAGTTCAATTCCCAGTACTGCCAAAAGAAATTAAACAGGAGACATAATTATAGCTTGTATAACTGTGAAAAGTGGAAGAATATAAATACCTTTAATAATGTAGTTGACAAAATGAAAAAATAACTTTGATTTAAGAATAGGAAAAGAAAACCTTATGAACTTCCTATCTATTAAACAAATTGAATTCCTAATATCTATTTTTAAAAAGTGGAAGTCTTAATCCCAGAGTGTTGGATGTTATCAAAGATTTAAGGAAAAACTAATGTCACTTCCACACAAATTTCTTAAAAAATAGAGGGGGCGTATTTACTGTGACAGGCAACCTGGACTGGTTTCACAGACTCTCAGAAGACTAGTAAAACACACTCTGGGGTATGTCTGGTGGGCCACGCAGGGTGACCCTGGGCACTGTATCTGGTCCCTGGCACCTTCCTTGCTGACTCCTCCTCTGTTCTCTGCTTTCCTTGTGCCATAAATTAAGCAGCTTCCCTCTACTCTGCCCCTTCATCACGACATTCTGCCTAGCAACCAGCCAATCACGGACGGAAACCTCCAAAACTGTGTTGCTGTAAAGCTCTTTCCTCTAAGTCACAAGCATTAAGTATCTTGTCCCAGCAGGAAAAAAGCTGACCGATACATGCACTGACTCATTTTGTCAGGCTAGCACTACTCTGATGTTAAAACTGGATAAAGACATCAAAAGCAAGGGAAACTACTAACACACCTGATGGCCAGCTCACGCTATAAACACTGCGCGCTTCGTGACGTACGTTATACGCAAAGATCCTTAGGAAATACTAGCAAAGAATATTCAGTGACACTTAAAGGTTTGCTATGTGACATTTATCTCAGGAAAATAAAGTTGAGTTCAAATTCAAATATTGATCAGTGTAATTCATATTAATATAATAAAGGACAATGACACAGTCATCTCAGTAAATACAGAAAAAGCATTTGATAAATGCTTCAATTATGAAAAGTCTCAGCAAATCAGGAGTAGAAGGGTACTACTTCAACTTGATTTTCTTTCTTTTTTTTTTTTTTTTGATACCAGGAATCGTACTCAAAACCTTGAGCTTGCCAGGTAGGTGCTGTGCCGCTGAGCTATATCCCTGGGCCCTTCAATTTGATTTTAAAAACATAAGAATTCTGCAACTAACATATGTAAATACAAAAGACTGGATGAGAAAACATAGGAAATAAAACTATTCATTAAGTAAGGAACAATTTATTTGAACAGATATTCTACAAAAGAAAATATGCCAGCCGGGCATGGTGGCGCATGCCTGCAATCCCAGCACTTGGGAGGCTGAGGCAGGAGGATCGTTGTGAGTTTGAGATCAGTCTGGGCTACAGTGAGCTCAAGGCCAGCCTGAACTGCATAGTGAGACCCTGTCTTAAAAAAACAAAAAAGAAGAAGATATATAACTGCTCAATAAACACATAAAAAGATAGCTAATGTCATTAGTCAACAAGAAAATATAAATTAAAACTATAAATCACTACTTCATAGCCATTAAAAAAATTTAAATTTAAGGTTGAAACAAACCAGGGATATAGCATGGTGGTTACAGTGCCTGCCTAGAAAATACAAGGTCCTGAGTTCCATTCCTGGCACACACACAAAAAGACTTAAAGTGGAAACATGCACTACTGGTGAGAACATGGAGCAATTTGAATATTTATACTTGGTCACTGGGAACATCTAACACATGGATGTGTATTTTTTCATCAAATAGTCATACACTCAATAAATACGTATCAAGTACCCACCATATACGTAATCCCATGCTAGAAACTAGGAATGAACAATATAAGATGAGCAAGATTAACATAAGATAACAATATAGGATGAACGCCGGGTTGAACCTGGGGAGAGCGACCCATTTTCCTTGTATCTAGCAGTATAGTTTCTCACTGGGCTGATGGAAAGTTTTAGAAATGGCGGGGATGGTTGTACCATATTGTGAATGTTATTAATGCCACTGAACTGTATACTTACCATGGTTAAGAGGGTAAGCATACAAATATGCTTTATGTCATATTTTACCACAATAATATTAAAAGTTTCTACATGACTAACCAGGGGGACATCCTACAGCTTTATGTTCTGACTTCACAGACCAGATGGCCTCAGAAAGGTCAGTGTAGTTGTTTCGTCTTGCCTGCTGCTAAAGCATGGAGGAAAATAGTATTCATTTGTACAGTATTTAAGGTTTTCGTGTGTGGGTGTTGTGAACAACTTTACAGGAAGAAAAGTGGAATCTAGCTCCATTTGGGGATGTATTACGTACAGAGCTTGATCCGTCAAGCATTTGTCTAGTAAAGATAAAATTGCCACCAACTCCACTACAGCTCGCTTCCCACACAAAAGCTACAAAAATAGAAAAGATTCTGAACCTGTTAGGGAAATTATGAATTGAAATATCTTCAGTTTCTGCGTTAAGTTGCTCAATAACCATAATATTAACATTCCTCTTCTTTAGAACTTATGTGACATTGTCTTGAATAAATCAATAGAAGCATTGATTCTGCTGATAATGGTCAGTCTTGAGAAAATGTTCTGAAACTAACAGAGATAAAAATATCAGTTATTTGATGATTTCAGACATTTTTAAAGCACTTGGATGAGTGTTCATTTTATGTACATAAAATATTTACATATTCTTCCTTCGACAGAAATTACCACTTGAGAATGTATCGTTTCTAAAATGACTAAAATTACGTAACAAGTGCAAAGAAAGAACAGAGAGCTTTGTGGTTGAATTAGTTCTGACTGGTATGTGGCATTAAGCCTGCCATAAGGGTAGGAGAAAAGGATACCCAGTAGTTCCATTAAAGAGAAAAATCTTGCTCATTTCTCTCCTATTTCTTTCTCTCTTGCCGCAGGGCAACACCTCAAGGACAGAGGAATGAATGTGTGAGATTCCGTAGCAGCCTCTGTCATGACACAGAGCAGTCTGCTGTGTCTTTTGGTTCTGGTAAGACTATCAAAACCTTGGTGACCTTATTTTCAAAATACCACTGCGATAAAACAGTTCCTCCTCCAACGAAACCAACTCATTTGCCATTACTAACCTGCAAAAGCCATGGGGAGAATTTCATGAAGAAAAAAGATAAATACATAAAACTTGCACATTACTTTCTTTTCAAAACACATAGGGTAAAGTTTTGAAGGGAATACCAGGTGAGAGTTGGCAAAATATTTTAACTATTTCAAAGGGTCAGTGATAATATTATTGATATTTAAATAAAACTGTCTGTCTCTACTTTTGGCTTGCATTTTTCATAATATGTTGGTTAAATGCCCTAAGTAGGGGTTTATATGTATCAAGTTAGGGAGTACATATGGTTTTAAATGGCAAAAAGTTAATTGTCCCATAGTAAGTACAATTTGTTTAATAGACAAATGTTGTGGAATAATGTGAGGCCTAGTGAGAAAAGCATAATGAAAGAAATACTTAGAGTTGGAAATGCTGGGAACCATGGGTATACACTAATCATTTCACAATTCATTATCCTCTGTACAACGGTAGCTTACATATTTATTTATTGATAATCTATATCCCTCCTTCTGAAACTTTTAAATTGTCTCATGCTATCTAAATATTACCTTCTGTTTTTGTTTTTGTTAACTGCTCAATGAAGTGATAACATCTTTAAGGTAAAAGAACACCAGTCAGGTAATAAACTTCATTCTGTACTTCTTTTTTTGTTCTTTTCTTTCTTTCTTTCTTTCTTTCTTTCTTTCTTTCTTTCTTTCTTTCTTTCTTTCTTTCTTTCTTTCTCTTCCTTCCTTCCTTCCTTCCTTCCTTCCTTCCTTCCTTCCTTCCTGAAACAGGGTCTTGCTATGCAGCCTAGGCTGGCCTCAAACTCACTATGTAGCCCAGGCTGGTCTTGAGCTCATAGTGATCCTCATGCCTCAGCCTCCTCAGTGCTGGGATCAGTTATAGGCTTGCACCACCACACCTGGTGCTCACACTGCACTTCTAACAGAGATGTTTCTCGCATGGCACAATGATTGGTTCCCTTCTCAATGCCCAATAGGTTATTGGCAGAACTGTTCAGCCAGTTCTACTTGTTTGCACTCACTTAACAAATACATACTGAGAACCTACTATGTGTCAGTCCTGGTACCAAATGTCAATTGTAATCAGGAGAGGAGACTATGTATAAATGGGCGAGGCAGAGCTTGTTCAAGGAAAAGGGAACTGTTTATGCAAAGGCCTGAGGTGGGAAAGAGCTGGGCTTGTCCCAGAAACTGAAAGGACAGCAGGTTTAAGCTCTGTGGGCGAAGAGGAGAGCAGAATGAGATGAGCTGTGAGAGCACAGCGCAGGCCGAATCATGCATGACTTCACGGGGCACAGGGAGAAGCGCTTAAAAGTTTATTCTTATGTATTCTAGGTGCAACACTGAGGTGGGTGGGGATGAGAGAGCAGGAAGAAATGTGTCAGAGAGATCAGCCTGGAGGACACTGGCAGAATCTGTGTTGGCTTAAGCCAAAGTGGTAGAAAGAAAATAGAGAGAAGTAGACAGAATTGAGAGGGGCTGTAGAAAAGCACGGGACTTCCGTGTGACTTAGACCTGAGAGGAGAGGGAAGGGTTATTCTCCAACTTGAATAAACTGGAGTGTCATTTGCCAAGCTAGAACAACTTGAGGGAAATGGTTTAAGCTTCGAAGCTTTGAAGGGAATCAAGAGTTCGGTTGAAGGCATGTTATGTTTTGAGATGTCTGAGAGGCAGCAGATGTCTTACTTTTCTCATCTGTGAGACTAAATACCCGACACCCATGTTAAAGGAGGAAAAGGTTATTTGGCTTGTAGTTTGTGGAGGTTTCAGTCCATAATCATCTGGCTCCAAGGCAGGGCGGTGCCATAGAGAAGAGACAGCACACAGGGATGGGGGCAGAAGATAGCAAAGCAACCAAGAGCGGAAAGAAGCTTCTCTCTTCCCTTATAATGTGTCCAGGCTTCTGGGATTACAGTAGCACCAAAACAATTAGTGGACTGATTTAGTAATTGCCAGCATCTCACATACATGCTAGATTCAGCCACCTCTGAAAGAAGCCCCACCTACGACCACAAGGGTCTTTGGGGGCATCTAGACCCAAACCATAACAGCACATGAGGCAGGTGCAGTTAGTCATCACATTGACAACTCTGGAGCTTAGTAGAGATATGGTTTATGGGTGTATACTGATGGTGTTTAAAGAAATGTCGGAGGAAGAGGAGGCCATAAGGAAACACAGAGGGTACAGATTAAAAGAAGCAGAAGGGAAGGCAGGATATGCAATGGGCCAGAGGTCAGAAGAGAATGGCCAGCTGAGAAGTGCTTAGTATGGATGCTGCTGAGAAATAGGCGTGAGAACAACCAAAGAGATTATTATATGGGCCTCCTGGGTTACTAGAGACCTTAAAACCGGGCAGTTTCCGGAATACAAAGGGTATTGGAGGTAGAGTGAACATGGAAGAGGTGACCATTCTGAGGCAACACAAACAGACCATCACTTTAGGAGTTTAAGAGAGCACATAAAAATGAAATTCAAGAAAAGGAGAGAAGCCAGGCATGGTGGCACATGTACTCAGGAGGCCAAGGCAGGAGGATTGTTGCAAGTTTGAGACCAGCCTCAGCTAAAAAGTGAGCTCAAGGCCAGCCTGGACTGCACAGTGAGACCCTGTCTCAAAAGACAAAAGAAGAAAGGAAAGGAGAGAGACTTAGGGGGGAACATAGGGCCAAAGGGATGAGTTCAACTTTTAGGTACAGTGAGCTTCAGGTAGCTGTAGAGCATCTGAGGGAAAATACTGCAGAAGGCTGGAATACAATAGAGAGAGACCTTTAGAATTGTGTATGTGCAGCTCAACCTAGGACAAGAAATTCTAGCCCAGATGCCCTTTCAACACAGCATTTCCTTCCACAGTGCAAGCTCAGGGTCCTGACATTTAACAGGAGACTTCATACTTCACCCTGTTCCAGACAAGTCCTGGCATACTCAGCTGAGCTGGAAACCACTAACCCTACCCTCTCTCCAGAATGGAGCCCTGTGTTTGGACCTTTGAGGGTTTTTTCTGCAGGCTAAATTTCTAGAAGTAGTATTTTTGGACGAGAGAGTACATTTTGACTGAGAATGTCAGAGGCAGCCATGAAGACTTTTAAAGAGCACAGTAGGTTGGAGAAAGCTGAGCGAGATGCACTGTTTCTGTTTCTGCTCTGAATGGCACCTTGCTTCTCTGATCAGCTTCCAGAGACTTCACCAGTGGTTAGTTGATATGGTCTCTGGGGCCATTCTGTGGCCTAAGACTTTCCTTCAGTATGAAGGAAAGTCTTTTTCTTCAAAGAAGAGGTATGAAAGTCAGAGGAAGTTGGAGGACTTTAGGGGAGTGAAACTTACTATGTATGACCACAGAGACATCATCTCAGCACTTCTATGAAGACTGCTTTAATATTCTTTGTGGGAAGTGCCTTCTTGTGAGAGTAGCATGCAACTATATTGCACAAGCTCTTTCTCTTTTCAAAATAACTCACACACACCTACTCTAATAAGCTACCCGTACCTCATGCACCAGCCCATTTATCCATAATACTTGCAGAAGCCAAGATGGGGGCTGACCACCCCATCCAGAGACATAAAGTGCATTGTGTTTTCAGCTTAAGCATGTTGGAAAGCAATGAACTTTTTCTCTGTTGTGCTAATGCCATTCTTTGACTTTCACAAGGTTTCTCTAGCCTGAGAGACTGTCACCTCAATGTGAAGGGAACAAGGACACAACTCAAACAGAATGTAGGACAGGTGATTTATAGCACACTAAAAAAGAACTCTTGCAGCCTCATATTAATTTTCTAGGGCTGCTGCAACAAAGTACCACAAGCCTGGTGACTTAAAACCACACAGATGTACTGTCTCACGCTTCTGGAGGTTAGAAGTCTGAAATTAAGATGTCAATATGGCCGTGAGTCTTCTGAAGCCTACAGGGAAATCCTTCCTCGCTCCTTTCTTTCCTAGCTCCTGGTGGTCCCTCTTCCAGACACAAGTCCTGACCTTCCTGAGTGTGGGGCTGCGGGAGCCTCAGCTCTCACTGTTTATTCACATGGCATTCTCGCTAAGTGTGACTGAGTCTTTCAATAAAGCCACCGATTATATTGGATTGGGGCCACCCTATTCCAGGATGCTCTTATCTTAATTAATTACATGTATTTTCAAACTTTTGTGATCCTTCTTCCAAATAAATTCTCATTTGGGTGTACCGGAGAGTAGGACTTTTAATATATCTCAGGGCAAACACAGTCCCACTTACAACACTAATTTTCACAAAAAGGAAGAAAAGTAACAGTTATGGATAACAGGCTGGAGATCTAGTTGCCCCTTGCTGTACTGTTTCCACACTCGCGCTTTCTAACCTCTTCAAAAACAAATGGCTTCCCTGGTGTTCTCACTATTTGACTGAACTCTTCTCTCTTCTTTTATTATGACAGATACTGTTATATACTGATTGCTTAGTCACTGCTCGCCACTAAATATTGGGGGAATGGTTCTCCACATTCAGATCACTTGAGAATGCAGTAAAAAAAACATACAGAAGCCCAGGTCCTATCCAACTTCCCAGACCTCGGCCTCTCTAGCTTCTAGTGGCTTGTTCATGCTTTTGGAGCTCGTACACTCCAAAGTTAGAAAACCACTGAGTACATGGCTCACAGGTCTTTATAACCTAATCTTTGATACCACTATGGCACATCTCATCATAAAGATGACTCAGCCACCAGCAGTTCCTCTTATACCTTGGCCTCTTTGCCATTAAGGACCTGCTAATCCACTCCAGCAGAGCTGGCCATTCCGATAGCCACACTCGGAACTTGGTATCACTGTTTCACTAATTTTGTGTAACTAGTACTATAGCGAATGCGTTACATTCTTTTTTTTTTTTTTTTTTTTTTGTCTTTTTGAAGCAGGGTCTCACTATGCAGGTCAGGCTGGCCTTGAGCTCACTTTGTAGCCTAGGCTGGTCTCAGACTCGCAACAATCCTCCTGCCTCAGCCTCCAGAGTGCTGGGATTACAGGCGTGTGCCATCACGCCTGGCTTTTGAGCTATATCCTATAGCTGAGATTTTCTTAGTTTTTTGAGACAGAGTCTCACTATGCAGTTCAGGCTGGACTTGAACTTACTATGTAGTCCTGGGCTGGCCTCAAACTCATGGCAATCCTCCTGCCTCGGCCTTCTGAGTGCTGAGATTGCAGGTGTGCACCACCACCTTCGGCTGGAGGAGAACTATAACGTAAGTTTGTTTGTTTCCTCCCAGTTGCCTTTTTCAAACCTCTGGAGGCTACTAGTTTTTCTGTTTTTTCCTTATCCTCAAGACAGACCACTAACTTTTCTGGCTACTTTCAAGTCATAAAAATTCTCCTAGTAACTCTCACTCATAAGAATAGTCCTTGTTCAGTAATTAAAATGTTCAATAAAATCTGACCACACTCCTCATAAAATTTGAAAACTCCTCCTCTCATCTTGTTACTGCAGCAGACCAGAAAAACCACTGTGGAAGGGAAGTACAGACGGCTGCTTCCCTTTCCTCTCTGGGCTCTCGCGCTCCTCGTTCCACACCCATCTCTGACTACCTCTGCACCCTCAAGGATGGGTTAAAGAAAGGGCGGAGGGGCCACCCCCAGCTGATTTGGCTGGCGCACACACAGCGTTTTGTGTCAGCCTCTGTTATCTGAGAATCCCATTGCTTCCTCTTTCTTGCATGGCTGTTTTCTCCTTTGAATACTCAACACTACTTCCATGGCGGAGGTGATGCTTCTCCTGCTGGCCACCAGGTCCCGCCTCAGCCTTTGGCCACCTGGTGCCACTGCATTCCCTGTGGTCACACTCTCCCTCTAGCCGGTTTTGGGACCTGAGATGACCCTGGGCTGGCCTCTGCATAGACCCCATGGCCTGGGAGAGGCTTCCATGCTTGCCTCACTGCTGCTGGGTGTGCGGCTTGCTCTTGCCGCCCCTCTTCACTGCCACCATATACTCCAAAGTACTCCTACCAGTCCTTCATGCTCTTTGTGGCTGGTTTTAGGAGAGAAGGAGAAAAAGCCAAGGCATTCCAACAATGCTAAAAAATAAAAACCAAAACGAGTGCAAACAAAATGACCTTGTTCTATCGAGTTCTCTACTCTAGCACTTGTACACATATTCCAGGCCGGTGATGGATTAAAGATCACAGAACCAGTTCACCCCTCCTTTTGCTCCTCATTTTCCACCTGTGCTTTGCTTCTTAGGCTGCAGAGAGAGCCTCAGGCAAAATTGCGACAGAAACACCTCCAACTGAGCATCCTTTTTGTACAGTACGTTGCTCCCAATTTGGAAAATGGTCAGCTTGCTTATTAAACTTTTCTCACAAGGACCATTACACTGACCTCAAGAGAGCCTTTCCTCCCTTTTTTATTTTATTTTTTATTTTTGTCTTTTTAAGACAAGGTCTCATTATGCAGGTCAGGCTGGCCTTGAGCTCACTTTGTAGCCCAGGCTGATCTCGAACTCGCAATGGTCCTCCTGCTTCAGCCTCCCGAGTGCTGGGATTACAGGCGTGCGCCACCACACCCCACTCTTTTCTCCATTTATGACCAACTTTACTTTCTCTCTCATCCCTAGCCTTCTCCTGATTTTTAAAATTCCCTCCCAGGTTCATACTTGAGTAATATCCTTTAGTTCCCATCCTTCATATTTCAGTAATAAATTTCATAGTTCATATTTTCAGTAACATCCTTGCCAAAACTACCAATTTCATGGTCTCTCTCTGTTCCACAGTCACATCATTTTGTGCAAAATCTCAATCCCAGATGGACTCAACATCCCATGTTCTATGCTTGCACCAAGACAGCTGAGCACCACAAGCAAGAATGTGCAAAGGGCGGGCTGGTAGGGCCATAATTTTAAGTTCTTATCCCTTACCACTGATTCTGGGCCCTCAATGCTCCTAACGACCCTGTGATATTTCATTGGCCAACTGGTTTTCTCACTCTCTGCAAGGGCTCTTTCAGTTCTTTTACATTCCTCTCAAACTTGAATGTGTCATTGTGATACTCAGAAAATACTGTAGCTCATCCCTTATTTCTTGGGGAATGCAGAAGTCATTCTTCTCAATAGCCAATTTACCACCCACCGCACACCACACCCATCCTGTTCTCTTCCTCTCCTGCTAAAACAGAGATGCTCTTTCTTTAGTGCAAAACCAACTCCTCTGTTGCTTCTTTGGATTCCATCCCCTCCAATTTTTATCACAATAAACCATTAATTATCCCCTCTATCTTCAACTTCTTTCTCCTAGATTCTTGTATCTAAAGATACTAAGATATCTACTATCTTAACAAACCTGTAGAAGTTTACATTTACAAAGAAATTCCATACCACTATTGTTCAAAGTGATTCATATGTGCAACTTATTTAATAAGGTATATTGCGCTTTGAAGTAGGTATTACTTTCCCCTTACTTTTTAAAAGGAAAGAGATTCAGAGAGATTACATAATTTGCCCAAGGTCATAGGGCTGGTGTTTACTCATTTTACTGTGATAGTGAAACCAAGACAGTCTGATTCCACAGCTTTTTCTAGTTCCTGAATTCCCAGTAGGTCCAATTTTATTTATTTCCCTATATTTTCTGTTGCACTGTCTTATCTTCTCATAATTTACTTTTTCCACAATTTTTGTTACAAATCTAAAATTTATAAATAATCTGCAAGAATAGTATGCTAGGTATCTATATGCCCTTTATCAAAATTCACATACATATCTGGGTAACATATGTATACACGTATGTATATATACATACATATAAGCAATTACTCAATATTATACTAACTGTAACTGTATAAAGTATAAAGTTCACTGCCAGAATTTTAGTCTGCAAATCACAACAGAATTAATGGATCCAAATTGTATTAGTGACAGTGACCAATCATCTCTTTCAAAATATGTCAATGACTGGTCACTGCATGTCAGTTGTTCAGTTTATGCACAGACAGAAAAGCATATAGCTGTCTCAGACAGAAACACAAGTCACGTGTCACTTTGTAAACAGCGATATTTGAAAATTTGCCATAAAGGACAAAAGTGCAGGAAGGAAATGAAAAGTGGTAACACTGGAAGTGAAATCACGTCAAGCGTAATGAAACCATGGAACAAAGAGTGCCGGTGAGAATGTTGACGTTGCCACCATTAGAAAGACCCTAAATATGCAGCCACAGGAACTTAGTGAAGGTGAATTTACCAACGTTAATGAAGAAAGGGGTTGTGACAAAAAGGACAAAGGCATCGCACAGGAAGTGACATCAATAGAACATTTCCTACAAATGTGGAGAGATCGATAGAATTAGAAAATCTCTTTAAAGATATTTCACAACATTGAAAGTGAACGTGAAAAATAATGCTAGTTAGTCCCAACTTAGAAAGGAGTATGACAATTTGTGAAGGCATAGAAAAGATGCGTGTGCCATATGGTAAGTTTTATGATCCGAAGAGTCAGCACTGTTCAAACTACTCTTCAGAAATGTTTTGCAAAGAAATAGAATACTGTAGTTCTCTGGTTTTCTAATGTATTTTAGTGTACTCAATAAAAATTTGTTTTACTATTTTTTAATTTTCCTGTATTTATACAGACAATAAGAGAGTTAATGTTTTGGTAATTCTTTAAAGGTCAGCCAGACGTGGTGGCCCGCGCCTGTAATCCCAGCACTTGGGAGGCTGAGGCAAGAAGCTTGTTGTGAGTTCAAGACCAGCTTGGGCTACAAAGTGAGCTTGAGGCCAACCTGAACTGCATAGCAAGACCCTGTCTCAAAAAGACAAAGAAAGAAGATCACAGAACAACTGTAATTTCCCCACCAAATATTAAGATTACTTCATATAGTTTCACTGTGCATGATCATTTTTATGATCCTATGTTACAGGACCATTTTTACAGTCATGCAGAGTGAGGGCTGTGCAGATGTGCATATATGTATACATATGTGCACATACATCTATTATCTACAAAGATATAGATATCCCTGAATCATTTGGACATACTTTACATATAAAATGATGTTTTATTCCTTAAGTATTTCAACATGTACCTCTGTCTTTCAAGAACAAAGGCATTCTCGCACATATTTGCAATACCTCTCTTATCAAGCTCAAGAAATTTAACATTCATAACATATCTAATATTCATTACATTGCAAATTTACTCAATTGTCTGAATAATATCCATTGTAGTATCTAAATATAAAGATCAGACACAGCCTTATTTTGTGATCTAGTACAAGACCACACCGCCTTTTTTATTTTTCCTGGCCTACATGGATACACTTTCAAGGGCTCTATAGAACATCTCACTATCTACATTGTCTGATTGGTCTTTGATACTCAGGTGTAAACAAAATCTTTTTGGCCACAATACTATTTAGATGATGATTTGTCCTCTGTTCATCAATATCAGATGGTGCATAGTGTCTGTTAGTCGCATCAGTAGTCATTTTAAGTTCAATGATGTAGTAGATGTGGATGTCAGATTTCACTACTGTTGGTTCCTGTCTGTTGTTATTAGTGAGCAAATGTATAAGGATATACTTGGATACTGTATGAGTATTTTCTAACTTTTCACCACATGGAATTAGCAACCTTTGATAATTATTTCTTTATCAATTTTTATTTTGGTGTTTGCAAATGATTTTCTAATTTTATCAATCTATCTAGATTTATTACCTGGCCTTTTTTATAAGGAGGATCTTTCTCTCCTCTTGTGATCTTCCCCCTTTCTAAGTATTTTTGTAGTAGATTCATGGACTTCTTTTTAATTCAATATTTTGTAATAAAATTACTATCATTATTCTATCATTCAAATTGCACTATTTGCCCCATAAGTGGACATTCAGTTTGGACTCTATGCCCTCTGACCTGTCCCATCAGCTTGTGAATGCTTACCTGGCTATTATTCATTGAGTGCCTGATTTTGCATTTGGATAATCATAAAAATAGCATTGCTAAAGACCACATATATTCCTTATTTAAAGACCTGTTTCATGAGTGTCCAGACTTATGACTCACTGATGAATATTTCTTTCTTTTTTTTGATACCAGGAATTGATCTCAGGACTTTGCACTTGCCATGCAGGCACTTGTGCAGCTGAGCTATATCTCCAGCCTAAAACCTTAAGGAATCAGGCTTTCAACCTCTTTTTTGCACAGTTCTGTCTTCTTTGTAGAGCCTCCACGTCTTTTTGTACAGTACACCTTGCTATATAGTGCTATAAGTTTTGCTGAGTGTACTGTAAAATATTGTAGTTTTATACATTACAGGACTGCATATAAGAGTTATGCAAATGAAAGCAAATTCATCAAGTTGGAGTTTCCTTTGACCATTCCCTTGTTCTGAATGGTGTGATTGTACATACTATATACATTTCATCATTTAGGGACCAATTCCATTAATGACGTGGTTGCATTAACAGAGTTCTAGGACAAATTGTTGATTAACAAAACTTTTATTCATTTCTCTCTTTTGTTGAATACCTGTAATAAGTAGTTGCTGGGCATGAAATGTTTGAACAGCACAGACAGGCTGGATCCCTGCCTGCATGGAACGTGGCAGAGGATGTATCCCTCAGTCATTAAATAAGGAATATCTGTATTTATATTTTCTTTTGGTTAAATCCAATGCCAAGACTAAAGCACCTTAATCCAATCCAACTGGAGGATTTGACAGGATTTGAAGGGGGAGGGTGCAATTACCTGGGACAGTTGATCAATTTATGACTCGCCTTTACTTGATACAGTATAGTGCTTATTTCCCAGCCCAAGCCCTGCCACTGTTCTCTTTGGCTTTCCTTAAATTTTAGTGCTGTCCCTTTAACCCTGTGAGTTTGTCAAAAGCTCTGCAAAACTTTGCAGCCACTTCTTGGGAAGAGCGGCTTTCAGTTCTCCTCTCCTGTCTCCTGGGTTTCCTTCTCCCAGATCTTGTTCCTTTAATTCGTCATTGTCATGTAACCTCTCCGAGCAGCTTAAACAAACCTATGCTTAATTTTGGTGGTTTTTCTTGGTAAGGATGCTAGCCCAACTTACTAAATCTAATTTTTGTTGTTCGTTTTTGAGACAGGCTTCACTCCATAGTTCAGGCTGCCCTTGAACTCACGTGGAGCCCAGGCTGGCCTCAAACTCAAGGCAATCCTGCTGCCTCAGCCTCCAGAGTGCTGCGACTGCAGACAAGCACCACCACACCCTCCCCAGATCTATTACTGAAAGTGGAAAATGGCTTTTTTTACAGATAGACTTATAAAAGTAAAATATGATCACATCATTTCTACTGAAACCTGTCAATGGCTTCCGGTTTTCTTAGGCTTTGTCCTGAATGCCTATATCCCCTGATCATCATGAGCCACTTTCTTTCTCCGTCCCTATTTTCCAAACACACTGGCTGTGTTTTGCATGCTGTGCCTTCACCCCGCAGTGCTGGCTTTGCACTAGTGTTCTCCCCCCTGGCTATTAATCGTTCTCACCCATCTCCCTTGGATGTAGTTGTGGCTTCCTTAGTCATCAAATCTCAGCCAAGTGTTTCTTCACTAAGAAAACCTTCCCTTGCTCCCTCAGTTTAGGTCAGGTTTCAAACTTCTGCTTTTTCAAAGCAGTCATTATATAGTTACAGACTGACTCGAGTGATTATCTGAGTAATACATCCTCTTCCACAAGCTACACGAAGGCAGGGATCCCGTCTGTGCCGTTTAACCAGTGCATGCCCAGCAGCTACTTATGGCAGGCATTCAACAGGAGAGGGGTGAATAAAAATTCTATCAGCAAGGTCTTTTGTGGGTCACTTATCTGTGCAACTAGCCCATTTATTTCCGCAGTCAGATCTGTCCTAGGACTCTGTTAATGTAAATAGCATTTCCTGCTTTTAACTTTAAGAAAAACAGTTTCAGTTTCCATCTCCCTTTTGGCCACACTGATTTCATTTCAATAAAGAGCTATTTTTAACCAAAGAAATATTATTTTTTGGTAACTTTGCAAAACTTTCAAACCAAGATGTTACCTTAGTTTCCATGTAAACACACTCACTTATGGGGAAGCGGCCATTTAGATCCTTGGCTTTAATTTAACTAACTGCTTAGAAAATTAGAAATCAAAGTGTCTTAGTCAAAGTAACACATAGTATAAATAATGTTGCAGATACTTTCTTTTGCTTAATGCAGACTTCTCTTGGATAGTAAATTTCCATCCACTTTACATTTGAAAGTGAGAGACAGCTGCTACTTTAAGTCCACAGTCAAGAAGCCAATAAATAATGGTAACTCTAATTGATACTTTAAAGCCAGACTGTTTTTACTTTAAAGCCAGACTTAGCTTACATTGCTAGAAACTTGCATAAGTTTATACTGTGTTTTATTTTTATATTTTAATATGCTTCACCTGGCTATTTTTCTTTCTTAGACTTAAAGAGCATGTGAATGGTAACTAGCCTCCAAGTCGCTTAGCTTCCCTGAATCAGATCTCCAGGTCACAGCTGGGTAACAGGAATTTTACCTTAGCTCATGGTTTTAGGAATTACCATTTGCCTCTATGGAGAAATATAAAATTCTCAGCTGCTAAGCAATTACCTTTGGGGAGGTACTGAGGATTGAATTCAGCTATATCCCAATCCTTTTCTATTTTTAATTTTGAGGGACTGGGAATATAGCTCAGTGGAATAAGCGCCTGCCTAGCAAGTGCAGGGTCCTGAGTTCGATCACCAGTACAGCCAAAAAAAAAAAATTTTTGAGGCAGAGCCTTGCTAAGTCACTAAATTGCCTAGTCTGGGCTCAAGCTTGGAATCTTCCTATCTCAGCCTCCCAGAGTGCTAGAATTACAGGTATGGGCCATCACGTTTGGCTCTGTGTTGTCTTTTTTTTTTTTTTGTCTTTTTGAGACAGGGTCTCACTGTGCAGTTAAGACTGGCCTTGGGCTCACTTCGTAGCTGGTCTCGAACTTGCAATGGTCCTCCTGCCTCAGCCTCCCTAGTGCTGGGACTACAAGTGTGCACCACTATGCTCAACATGTTGCCATTTTTTGAACATAATTTCAATTATTTTTCTCGTATGAATTTCTGTAACAAAAGCCCCCTTATTTTGTTTACTCCAAAAGACACTGCTGTGGAAATTATCCCCAGTGTGCTCCCTACCTGTTGCAAGTAATTAATCTTTCTTCACCCTTTTATATTATCCCAGTTGTGTTATTGATTTTGCATTCACCAAGAAGCATTCAGTAGGCATTCACCATTGCAGTGAGTGGGCATACTGTTAGCAACAACACCTCATTTTCAGGCTTTATGAGAATAAATCTCTCTTCCCTACAAATGTAGAATGCAGCCCACTACTCCTCTTTTAAAATATACACATTTAAGACCTTGTAACTGAACTACATGTCAAATGTAGGAACCAACATGCTTGCTATGCAGGTTTAGAAATGGGACATTTTTAGTTGCAGCAGCAAGCAGTTTCAAGTCTCCCCTAAATTTTGGACTTCATTATCTAATTGTCTCCTAAACTTATAGTATCTATTGCAGTTGTAACAAGGCCAGAGCTATTCTCCTGTTCCACTTGCTCCGGAAAGACTGTTTGTCCCACAATAAATGATAACTCCATCCTGCTCAAGCTAAAACCTGAAGAGTGGTATCTGACTCTGCCTTTTCTCCCACACCCCATGTGCAGTTGACAGCAAATCCTCTCTGATCTACTTTCAGCATGTGTCCACAGTCTAACCACCTTCTACCACTGCCACAATTACCGCACTAGTCCAAGCCACCACAATGTCCTTTATTTTTATTTGTTCATTTTCTTTTTGATATCAGGAATCAAACTCATGACCTTGAAGCTGGTGGTGGTGGTGTTGGTGGCGGTGGCAGCGGCGGCGGCAGCGGTGCACACCTGTAATCCCAGCACTGGGGAGGCTGAGGCAGGAGGATTGCTGGGAGTTCAAGACCAGCCTGGGCTACAAAGTGAGCTCAAGGCCAGCCTGAACTGCATAGCGAGACTCTGTCTCAAAACAAAAACAAAAACAAAAACAAAAATCCCCTCAGGACCTTGTGCTTGCCAGGCGGCGCTGTGCCATGGAACTATATCCCTGGCTCTCACCACAATCTTTTGCTAGACAATTAATTAACCTTCCTGTTTTCACTGTTTTTATTCTTAAAGGCTCTTCTTCATGTAGCAAAGTTATTCTTTTGAAATTTAAATCATGTCAATTTTAATTTTTGCCTCAAAATAGTCTCCAAAGTTAAAACATAAGTGTAAAACATCCTAGGAGACCTGTTCTCTGGCCGCCTCTTTGACCTCATCGGCAGCACTCTTTTGTTCATCCACTCCAATCAAACCGGCTCTGCAATCTCCCTCTAACTACCAAGCTCTCTGCTGCCTCAGAGCCTTTGCACAGGCGGGTCCACCTACTACACCTAATGGTCTTGTGCCTTTCTCCTTTTCCTCAGCCTTCTGCTTAAACATGTTCTTTAAAAGGAGGCTTCTCTGAATAGCACATCTGCATCTTTAAAAAAAGCACCTCATTCCCTTTTCCACATCGCAGTCTATCACCTTTTGTGGATTACTATGCATCTTAGTTTATCTAAGACGAGTCTGGTTCCATCTGTATTGTCCTGACATAATTATGAATCATTCTCAATGTGTTCTAAAGTGATAAACTATGTGGCTGTCCTGTCCTCACCATGTTTTGTTTTTACAGCTTTCATTGCCATCCCATAACCACCTATTTCCACACAATAGCATGTCGGTAAGCATTGAGCATTTGTTTATTCTGTTCTATCGAGGAGTTAGAAATGCCTGGAACATGGGTTCAGTCCCCAGCACTGGGGGAAAAAAGAAATAAAGAAAAGAAAAAGATGCCTAGAATACAAGTCTTCAATAAATATGTCTTCAATAAATACATGGGATTGTTAACTACCTGATGTGTGTCATGTGTCCTGCGAGGACCTGGGGAGCACAAGACCAGTAAGACAGTCCCTATTCCACACATAGGCCTCAGCTGAGATATTCTGATTTAATTGGTCTTGTACAGTGACTAGAAAAAGAGATACACGTACACACATACATGCCCACACACACGTGCGCGCGCACACACACACACACACGACTTTGAAGTGGCTCAAGTGATTCTCATGTACTGTCCAGGTTGAAGCTTATGGGCTAAGCCGACATGCCCAACCTGTAGTCTGTGGGTCACATATAGCTCTAAACAGCTAGTAATGCAGCACCACCAGATCATAACTTTTATTATGTGATTTTTCACATTTTTCATGACTCAATTACATGATGCTCGTATGCAAACTGTGTAGGTGACAACCTGTCTAGAGGAACATGGTGCAGTGCTAACTCTGTTGCCTGTGCCCACCACACAGGACAAGAGGAATTAAAACCTTGTATATCAGCCATTATGCTCACTTGTGTGACTTGCCCAGTAAGAAGCAAGGATTACCAATGTCAGTGCTCCGACTTACTTACATATGTGTGTGTGCCTACGGAGACAGGTGTTTATAGCTAGTAAGCAGATGGAAGATTTCTTATTTAATTGGGCTTGTGTTATTTTGTAAAATAATTTAATAAGTTAAAGTGCAAAACATAAAGGATATTTTGCTACTTATATATATTAACTATATTACAGATATATATGTGGCCCAAGACCATTCCTTGTCACTCAGTGTGGCTCAGGCAGGCTAAAGGCTTGTACACCCTCAGCGCTGTCTCCCTGCTGAAGGAATCAGAGATGAAAGGCAGATGGGCATCAGAATGATCTCTGCAGTCTGCCAAAATCACCGTACTGAGTTTGGACATCATCATGAAAATGTAAGCTATGTAAATGAGCCTGCACAGTGCAGCTGGCCAGTGCTATCAACAAATTCAATTCCTAAATTCTATTACTGTGCTGGAAAAAAGTCATTATCACAAAGAGAATATTGGCTTTTTAGAGACTAAATAGCAAAAATGGAAACTATTTAGGGCCCAAAACGTCTCATAATAATGTAAGAAGTAAGGAAGGGAACGCTGTCCCACAGACGGCTGGGTTTAGGACTGGATGCAAGTGGCTACTCAGACCCAATTTGTTTTCTCTGTAGGCATACCTGCACACACAACCCTAATTACAGTATATACTTAGGAGAAACTCACATAAAGACAAGTGCTATTAACTCAGATGCTCTCTGTAAACAATTATCGAAGTCTATTACTTTACTGGGGAATTCACTTTTTTAGAAGTAGAAAGCACCTTGGTTTTTTTGGTTTCTATTAAATTTTAGATGTGCTCTAAGTTGAAACAACTTAATTTCTTATTTCTAAATATTCCAAGAAGTCTGCTGCTGGTAATCCTTTCTAACAATATACTTGGCTTAATTTTTCCTCTCTATATTATTAGCATCTTCCTTGCATATCTCTATTTTTTTCAGGGGGTTCTTTTTCAGGCAGGATCTCCCTAGGCAGATCAGACTAGCCTTCAGCTCACTTTGTAGCCCAGGCTGGCCTTGAAGTCACAGCAATCCTCCTGCCTCAGTGCTGGGATTACAGGTATGCGACACCACACCTGGTTCTACATCTCTTTGTTACTTACAACAGTATACTTGTTTTCCTATTAAGCCACACCTCGAATCCACCTCCTTCTACTCCCAATTGTTCTAAAAGACCAAGATATCCTAAGCATCAGCGCCAAGGGAATTTCAAGTGTAAAAGCCCCTCCCCTTTCCAGGGAGATTCTGATCAGGTCTAGGGTGGGGCTGGGGAGTCTGCAGCACACTTTCCCAATGCTTTGGGATGGCCAATGTACAAACTTCACTGGAATAAACCCACACAGTAGAGACTGTTTTAGTCACTACTGCATAACTAGTACTGGATCAATTAAATGAATGGCCAGGAAAACATCTGCGGACTTCTTTAAGGGAATTATCTCAGATGGACTCAAAACCAGTTACATCAGACAAACACTTTCAGTATGTGTAGTAAGACTTACTCAATAGGTCTAAAGCTGCAGGAAACCAAAGGGCATACTTGACTTTCCCAATACTTTGAAAAGAAGCAGTTCAACAGATAATTAGGCAATTTACAAATGCAAATTCCAGATAACCACACTGTTTTGTGAACTTGCTGATGCATTTTATAACTTATTCTATTCATATTTTATGGTTCATTTTCTCCTAGGTCTTTCTCAGGCAGAGGTAATTTGCAGTCTCACTAGAGACAGAGATGCAGGTCAGCTTTAGGAGAGAGGAGATTCTGAGAAGTATTTTTAGAATTTAGAAGTTGTCTGCAAAGTGGATATCCCATAACCTTATGGAAAATATGAATTTTAAATTTAGTTATCAAATCATGTTTAAGAGTCTATAACCTACCTCTGAGCACTTAAATTAATTCACCCTTAGTTTATGCTGGTTAAATCCCTTACCTTTAGTTATTCTGACATTCCTGGGTAGCAGTTTCCAATCTTTTCCCAACACCTCAATGTAAATGAATTTCAGCCAAAATCTTGTATTACTCTAGGATCCCAAGAGTGTAGCACTTCCTCTTGGGAAAATAGGAAATCTTCCTTCAAGTAAGTTCTAGGAATTGGCCCATTATTAACAATTGCAAGAGAAAACTTTCAATAATAGCTTTTATATGTTTAAAACAACTGTGATTTAGTTGCCTACATAGTAACAAGTTGATTTTTTTCACTTTGGTTATATTATCTACCTGCACATATAAACCTTTTTGGAAGTTATGTGCTCATAGGGACCATGATAGCTCAAATTTAGCACCCGTGGGGAAGGAGCTGCTAGAGTAGCATTTATGCAAGCTGTTGTATTCTCCATGTGATTTCTGCACAGCAATACGACAAGCCCAGCTTCTGTTTTCAAATCTCAGGGCCCACTGTGCTGTCTCAGTCATGACACTCACTGTTTCCTTTCTGGTGTGGTAACCAAAAGTAATTGTCTTTCCCAGCAGAACAACGTTGGGAAATTAACTATTATGTACTAATAATCATGAAAACAGAAAGCAACACATATTGCTCCTCCTAGTTGATCACACTCAGTATAAACGAAAAGGAAAATTAGGGGCCTTGGGTCACTTGAAATTTTGAGAAAGAAACCGGCTTTTATGCTGGTAAATCACTCATTAGGAATATTCTAATGCACCGATCAGTTATGCTAAGCTAAATGCAGCAGACAAGGGTAACAGAAATTAGCAAAGAAAAGAGTACTTGAAAATTAAACCATTTTTATTCTAAAGCAGATTTAAAGAGAATTAAATGGCTTATATAAAAAGGTACATATACACATGTCATTTAGTTGCATGCCTATGTGTCTTGCTGTTTTAAAGACATTCAAGTAGTCACATCTTATTTATCCTATTTTGGGGCACTTATAATAGTTAATCCAGGAGCTGGGGATATAGCTCAGTGGAATAAGCGCCTGCCTAGCAAGTGCAGGGTCCTGAGTTCAATCCCCAGTACTGCCAAAAAAAAAAAAACAATGAAAATGTTTGGGCTGGGGATATAGCTCAGTGGAATAAGCGCTTGCCTAGCAAGCACAGGGTCCTGAGTTCAATCCCCAGTACCGAAAAAAAAAAAAAAAAAAGTTAATCCAGTGACTTGAATGTAACAGATACTTAGTGAGTACTATTTTTTTAAAAAAGAGAATTGAGCCCAGCATGGTGGCATACATTCTAATTCCAGGACTCTGGGAGGCTGAGGCAAGAGGATCTCAAGTTCAAACCCAGCCTGAGCAACTCAGCAAGATTCTGTCACAAAACTAAGAAAAAAAATTTTTTTAAAAGGGCGGAATATGCAGCTTTACACAAAGGTCCTGGGTTCATTCTCCAGTCTCAGAAAGAAACAACAGTGAACTCACATGTTAAATGACCAGAAACTAGACAAGCAATATGTTACAGTTACTTGGCCTGGTCGTGTTCACATGGAAAGCTACTTATGATACAATGTTAGACAAACAATATATACTGTTATGTTATGACAGAAAAAAAATAAGATTGTGCCAGGCAAGCCTAAGTGCCAACTTGCTGGGTGATGAGACCCATGGGAAAGTGACAGGGGAGTGAAGGTGCTCTGCTCGCCACAGGATCAACTCACAGCTGTTCACAGCTGAATGTCCTGCTTGGACGCATGGCCCGGCTGGAAGAGGCAGATCGCTGGGGAGAGTCTCTGGAGGGTACACTTCTCATTGACACTCTTCCTCTGCCCTGCCTACCAGCTGCCGTACACTAAGCAGTTTTGTTCTGCCTCAACTTCCCACCATGCTTCCGCTTTGGACCCAGCCAAGCTCTGAAACTGTGAGCCAAATAAGCCTTCTTCCTTTAAGTTGCTGGGGTCAGGTATTTTTGTCCCATAGTGGGAACACTGACTGATACGAAGGCAGAGGTAACAATATCAAAAGGTTAAAATGAGATTTTAGAAGGTTTAACTATGGGTTTTTTGTTATTGCTGCGATTTCCTATTTTTCTTTAGTAAGTGTTTCTTCATCTAACTTGAATTTTCTGTGTAATTAGCAGGAATTTTACCATAAGAGTTGATGCATTGCTTTGTGACAGTTCTTGTGCGTCTGACATATTAAGTCACGTTGCTATTTGATGTATAAAGCCTATAAGCAAGATGACTGTGTTCAACTACATAGCAAAAAACAGTATGTCCAAGGAAGTATTCATTTTTGACATTTAAGTCCAGATGTAGCCATCCTAGGATTTCTGCAGCAGCTTCAGGATGGCATGAAAGAATTAAGCGTCTATCTTTCTGCCTTAGCTTTCTTAGCTTGTGGCTTCCATCTTTAAGTTTGCCACGTCACAGTCGCCTTTATTTTTGCCTTGAAACGCTGTCCCCATCTCCATGTCAGTATTCCAGGAGAGGGAAAGAGGAGAAGAAATAGTAGCGGTGGCTTTATGTTAGAAAGGAAATTTTTTTTTTTTGGTGGTGGTACTGGGGTTCGAACTCAGGACCCTGCGCTTGCTAGGCAGGCGCTTATTCCACTGAGCTATATCCCCAGCCCCAGAAAGGAAATATTTTCTAGAATTTTTGAATATATATCTAGAACTGTATCTCTTGGGCACTCATAACTGCATGGGATCTAGGGAAATGAAAGTTTCAGTTAGGTGTCACTGCCATTCCTCCTCCAGATAGGAGAAGGGTGCTAGAATCTTTCTGAACAGAGAGAAAAGGAAAACAAGCAATGTTCACCCTAGCCCGTATCCCCTCTCACTCAGTGAATATACCTTTCTTCACCATAGGGAATCCCAAAGTCTCATCCAATCACTACAATGAGCTCAGAGTCCAGGGCTCAGGACTCCTGACAGTGTTAGGAGTAAGTGGTTCCCAATAAGAGTGTAGATTCCCATGCTCGAGCAACCAATATTTGAAGAAAAGTTACCTGACTCCGTACTATTAAGTATTGCTTAATGGACAAGGAAATGTTGGTAAAAGGTCTGTGAAGGAGAAGATGGAAATGGTCACTGGTCCATAAAATATATTACATATATTAAAGTATATTAATTAAATATATTAAATTCTGTTGGATAACATAGCAATGATTCTAACCCCTTGCTCAATTAACCTGTTGGTTTCTGGCTTTGTAAGATTGTTTTCTTTCACTATTTTCAATGGATCATACCTGAGGTAGGCAATGCAGAGGCTATCTTTTCTGCAACAACTAAAACTGAGTCTGAAGAGCCTAAATCCAACAACATTTAGTGCATAATTTAGTGCCATTTTTCCCTTTGACTTTCAGAAAGTATTATTAGTACAGAGATTGAGAAAGGAACTAGAGTTATCAATTGCCTCAGGGGTTATGGGTGAGGGGTAAAAGGTTTGTGTTCAGGGCCTAAGGAAGAAAGATTTCTGGAATCGCAAAAGCTTTTACCCTAGAAGTAACCTTTTTTTTTTTTTTTTTTTTGGAGATGGTGGTCTTGCTATGTTGCTTAGGCCTTAGACTGGCCTGAAAAACCTGAACTCAAGCAGTCCTCCCGTCTCAAACTCCCAAGCAGCCGGGACTATAGGCAGTGCCACTGCACCTGACTCTGGAAGTAACTTTTATTATTAATCCCTAGTTGTATAAAGGTAATGCACTCCTAGCCTAAGTGATCCCCAATGAACCAGACCTCGATTTCCATAGCCTTTTGCAGAGCCCTCCCAGACCGTGCTTGGCCATGTGACTTGCTTTGGCCAGTGACACATTAGTATGCATGTGGAAGTACAGGCATATCCTCCTGGAAGGCCACCGCCTTCAATTCTAAGATTAGCATTCCATGAAGAAGGTTGAATCAGCCATGTGGAGAAAACCAAGGAATGAAGCCAGCAGCCTTCTTTCTGCTCCAGCAGTCCTAGCCTCTTCTTCATATTTTCCCACCACAGTCATCTTACTTTTGACACGCAACTCCAACTCCATCCTGACATTTCATGCCAAATGGCCCTGTTTGAGCCATCCTTGCCAGGGCCCAAAGATCCTGGAGCAGAGATGAGCCTCCTGTACTATGCCCTGGCTGAATTCCTGAGCCAGAAAGTCTGGAATCATGACTAAATAGTTACTGCTTTAGGTCATTTCATTCTGGGGTGATTTGTACGGAACAGTAACTTAAGCACTACTAAGAGTATAAAGAATGTACAACAACCTAACTGACAGGATAAAATGGAAATAGTCCAAAAGAAGGCATTAAAGAAACCAAAAGGAATATAGAACAGATGTGACAAGTAGAAACCAAACAGTAAAATAGTGACCCAAGCCCAATTATTTACTTCTACGCAATTCTACAAGTTGGCTGGTCCAAAATCCTGCCTCAGTAGGCCTTAGCCCTGTAAATCCTTGCTTTTCACAGACTGGTCTGAATCTCACCCCTATCATTCCCACCTTGGTTTAGTGGTCCTGCCTCGATGTGATTTGAAATGATAAACTTGCTGGGCAGACACCACCCTGAACCGGCCTAGAGCAATGCGGTAAGGGCTCACAGCCCTAACGTCTATTACTACCTCTTCCATTCCTCTACACTTTCAGCTTTGGAGTTACTACGATCTTTTTATTCCGTCGTCTGTAGGCATGGTATGAATTGCACGTACTGTGTCTTTCCTCGCAACTGAAAATCTATTCGGCGTTTGGAGTTACAGTGGAAGGCATTTTGCAATGCAAAACACGAGGCAATTTCCCATGCATCTATTTTAGAGGTTAACGCAGGCGCTCGGCAAACTGCACGAAGACAGGGATCTCTGTCCAGGGTCGTCGGTGCCCGCTCGCTAGGACAGGTATTTGTTAAATTAACTAAATCACTGCGATGTTTGCGGACTTCATACGAATTACGCGCTCCTGACTTCAGAGGCCCCGCCAGGCTCGCCTCAGTGGCCCGCGGGGTGGGCGCGGGGTCTCCGAGGGCGGCCGTTGGGGTCCAGGCTTTCCGCCCGTCTGGCGCGGGCCAGGCGACCCCGTCTGGTGGCAGCGGCGGTGGCAGCCGTTTGCCTCTTCGCGCGGCCCGGCGGTGTCCAGGGCTGGAGGCGTCCAGCGAGGAGGCAAATAAACAAAGCCAACCGCACCTAAACGGGTCGTTCCGTTTCGCATCCTCCTTCACACCCGGCGCCCGCTCTCTGCGGAACAAGGTGACCCTCCATCGGTCCGCAGGCAGCAGAGCCCATCCCACTCGCGCGCGCCGTCCGCCCCCACAGCGGCGCGCCCCGCGCCTCGCGGAGACGCCAACCCCGGAGACCTGCCGGCCCGCGAACGGACACGCCCCCTCGCGGGAGCTCGGCCCGCGCGCACACGCCGCGCGCCTGCCGAAGCGCGAGCGGGCGAATGAACGCGCGCGCGCGCGCGCCCCGGGGACGGGCCTCTTTCCCGGCACCCACTGAGCGCCCGGCCCCCTCACCCCACCCCACCCCCCGCCGCCCAGGCTCCGCCCCCGCGACGGGGCCGCCGGGAGGAGGCGACCGGAAGCCACTTAAAGCCCAGCTCGAGGTGACAGGAGAGTGAGCTGGACCGGAGCGCGTCCGCGGCTCTGCTGCTCTCGTCGGCGGAATGGCCAGCGCTCGGCCGGTCGTGTTGCCAGCCCGCGGTCCCTAGACGCCTGGCTGTACCCAGCCAGTCCTGTGCTGAGCCCGCTGTGGACGCCGCCTGCGAAGCGGCTTCTGCCTCCGTTCTCACCTCCCGCCGAGGTAAAGGGCACGGGGCGCGCAGCGCAGGGGGACCCCGGCCGGCCCCGCTGGAGCGCGCGGGGCGCTCGGGCGGTCCTGCCCTGGCTGCGGACTCCGCGGTTCGTCCGTGCGGCGCGTCGGCTCCGCGGGCTCGGACTCCGGCAGGTGTAAGGTGGGAGCGCGGCTCTGCCGGCTGCGGGGTGCGGGCGCTGCCCTCGTTCCTCCGCGGAGCGCGGCCGGCGGTGCGGGCAGTGGCTGGCGGGAGGCGGCTGCGGAGCCTCCGGCCGCTCCGCGACGCGGGCTGCAGCCCAGAACTTTAGGGGCCGCTCTCGCTTAACTTCAGGCGCGCGGGCTCTCGCTGTCCTGCGGCGTCTCCGCGCCGCACCGATCCGGCTGGGAGCCCGGCGCCCGCGAGACGGAGCCCGGGCGACGGGGAGGAGGTGCGCAGAAATCGGGGCACCGCGCAAAGGCGCCCTGCGCGGCGGGAGCCGAGGGCTGGGCCGGCGGCCTCGGCGGAGGGCGGCAGGCTCGGGGTCTGCGGGCCCGCGGGGAGCGCGGTGGGGCTGCACCGGGGCGTTCGGGCGCGGGCGCGGGCGCGGGCGCTGCGGCCGGGCTGGGCCGGGCCGGGTCGGGGCTGGGGCTGCGCCAACGGCGGCGGCCGGCAGGAGGCGTAGCTCCGAGTCGGGCTGGACGCCGCGGAGCGGCGGCGGCTGCAGAGTTTGGGCCGGCGGTTTCCATGGAAGGTGTGAGCGGCCCGGAGTGCCAGACGACCCGGGCGTCACGAGGTGTGAAGGCTGGCGCGGCCGTGCCGCTGGCCGTGGAGGCCGGAGGAAGTGCCCTTCCGATCTTTATTTTTCTGTTATACACGGTGATTGAGGAACTAGGTTCTGGTGGGCGCCCCGCTCCATTTCCCGGTCGCTTCTCCCCAGTTTTGTTGCCGAGTTTGACGAAGGGCAGTGAGTGATAGGAAACGGTCTGTGCGCGCCCGTGTGTGCGCGCGAGTGTGTGCGCGCGAGTGTGTGCGTGCGAGTGTGTGCGCGCCCGTGTGTGTGTGTGTGTGTGTGTGTGTGTGCGCGTGCGAGTGTGTGCGTGCAGAGACGTGTAAGTTCAATGGGTTCAGTGCCTGTCTGGCCTTGGTACGGGGTGTGATCCGAGTGGCAGTGCGTGTGCGCGGGGGAAGGCACAGCCCGGCCCGGTGCGGGAGACGGGAATACCACGGCCTGTGCCAATTGTGCCTGGAGGCAGGCGCGCCAAATGATGAATAATAACGCCTGGCTTGGCTGCCTTCCAGCTGATTTATGTCTCTTGTCAGATCTCCCCTTCGCGGAGCTTTCCTAACAATGCCGGCTCATACTGAACTCTTCTTTTTCTACTTCTTTCTTTTGTACTTGGATTTTTTCTTATATGACGTGCTTGCTTGTTTTTCTGAGTTTGATTATTATGCACTTTTCATAAATTAATGAGTCTCTACAGTTAGATCTTCAACACTCATTTTTCTGAGACTGGGTTTTTATGTTTTTGTTTGAACCACAACCAAGAGCTAGGCATTTAACGTTTGCTTTCTCTTTAGTACTTCAGTCAGCAAAATGTTTATGGAAGAGCCACTATGCATGGTGCCAGGCACTGCGCTAACATCCGCGGTGTATACTTGATTCAGTCATAGACCTGTGCATCAAAGATTTCTTTTAGTCTATTGTGCAAAAGAGGATTAATTGCGCATCACCATCCTTTCTCACCTGGTATGCTGTCAGTACATATTTTCAATTTTTATTTTTAAAAACAGTCTCATTCTTCCAAGAGCACACTTTTTTGTTTCTTTCAGTAGTTCATTCAAATCTAATGTGTGACTTTTCAATTAATATGCCTTTATTTGCTTTTTAAAAATGAATATATGGAACTTTTCTAAAGAGAAAGACCAGGAGGCCCTTTCGGTATTATGGAATTGTGTTTGGTTTTTAACACGGAACGCCATGGTTAGTGCTACAGGTAAACATGGAGTGGCAGTGATTTTGATGGCTGCGGAAGTAGGCCCTCACCATTCTTGGGGAAATATGTTGGAACTACCTGAATATAGAAATGCTTAACAGGTCTCTGGCTTGTCTCCCATTTATAACATTTCGGTTGAGAGCTCGTTTCCTGTATATACCTTTACACTTCAAAGTCATTCACTATGTAACTTTGAAGTTTATCCTTCATTTTATAAATTTCTTTTCCCTATTAAGAAGTTAAATTTCGGTCAACTCATGAGACAAATGGTAGGTAAACTGCTGTGAAGAGAACCACAGAGCTGAGTGGGGCTGTGGCTTCCCTGCTGTTGTCACCTAGACACAATGATTTGTGCCACCCTGCTCCAGCCTACAGTGTGAACTCACAAGCAGCTAAATTACGAACTCTTGTACATTCAGTGCACAAATGAATGCCAAAGGCGTGTTGAAAATCAGCCTCTCATCTACCTTTCCCTGCTGCCAGCCTGCGATGGCTCTATAGCTGCTTTGGAGCTTTCTCCGCTCAGTAAAAGTTAAAATTGAACCCTAAAGGCTGTAGCGGAAGAGTGATTTCGGAGACTTGGTAACATACCAGAACAAAACAAAATTTCAAATAAAGTAACAATGATTAATGTATTGCGTATTGTTACTTTTAATTTAGTTACTCAGAGTACAAGATACAGGCATTTAATGGTCCAGACATTATTAGCACAAACCTTTCTTTTCAATGAACTAAGAGAAATTAGTAGTATAACTGTCTTAACTATCGTATGTGTAAAAATATATATATATATATATATATATTTTATATGCACTTTTCCCTTCATTTCTTGTATCCCAGCTTCTCTTTCCTTTGGGACAATTTTATAATATCTATTGTACATTTTGGATCTTATTTACTCTTTCAGCCTCCTACACTAGGAAGATAATACAGTGTTTGCACATGTGCGTCAGGTTTCTTTAACTTAATGAGTATGGTCTCCACTTGCATCCATTTACCTATAAAAGTCTCAAGTTTATCCTTTTTATGGCTGAGTAGTATTCCATTGTATAAAAAGACCACATCTTTTTTATCCGTTCCTTGGTTGATGGGCATTTGGGTTGTTTCCAAGATCTAGGTACTACAAATAGCACAAAACATTCTAATCAATGAATGAGATTCTGTTTGTAAATGATTGTCTTTCTTCCTTTCCTGGTAGGACTTTTAGACTCTGAGGTGTACAGTTGGAGCTAACCCGCATCATGGAGGTGGAAACCACTGAACCTGAGCCAGACTGTGTAGTGCAGCCTCCTTCTCCTGACGACTTTTCATGCCAAATGAGACTCTCTGAGAAGATCAGTCCTTTGAAGACTTGTTTTAAGAAAAAGCAGGATCAGAAGAGATTGGGAACTGGAACCCTGAGGTCTTTGAGGCCAATACTGAACACTTTGCTAGAGTCTGGCTCACTTGATGAGGTGTTTAGATCTAGAGATGAGAATGCAGATGAGAGCAGTTTACATGAACCTATGGTGAAAAAACCCCTGGAAATCAATCCATCGTGCCCACCTACAGAAAACAGTATGTCTGTTCTGATTCCTGATGGGGCAGACGTTGGGGGCCAAATACCAGATGCCCATCCTTCCACTGATGCTCCAGAACGAGTGGTTCCAATCCAGGATCACAGCTTTCCACCAGAAACTATCAGTGGAACAGTGGCAGACTCCACAGCAGGGCACTTCCAGACTGACCTTTTGCACCCAGTTTCAAGTGATGTTCCTACTAGTCCTGATTGCATGGACAAAGTCATGGATTATGTTCCAGGGGTTTTCCAAGACAACAGTTTTACAATCCAGTACATTTTGGACACCAGTGATAAGTTGAATACTGAGCTCTTCCAGGATAAAAGCGAGGAGGCTTCCCTTGACCTCGTGTTTGAGCTAGTAAACCAACTGCAGTACCATACTCACCAAGAGAACGAAATTGAAATTTGCATGGACTTTCTCCAGGGCACTTGTGGTTATGGCAGGGATTGTCTGAAGCACCACACGATCTTGCCATATCATTGGCAGATCAAGAGGACAACTACTCAAAAGTGGCAGAGTGTATCCAATGATTCTCAGGAGCACTTGGAAAGATTTTACTGTAACCCAGAAAACGATAGAATGAGAGTGAAGTATGGGTATGTATGCAAGAAGTTTATAAGACTGTTAAATGATCTAGAGAAAAGCTAAAAGCTTAGCATGGTGCTTTCTTTCAGTAGTAACAGGTTTTATTCTTTTTTCATCTGTCATCCTTTTGGCTGTGTGCTGTCCTGATTTTTCTTTTTCTTTTTTTTTTTTTTTTTGCGGTACTGGGGATCGAACTCAGGACCCTGCGCTTGCTAGGCAAGCGCTTATTCCACTGAGCTATATCCCCAGCCCTGTCCTGATTTTTCATGGTGATTCAATGCAGGCTATTTACCTAACCAAACAGTGAAGGTTTTATGATTTGAACAATTCAGTTGTCACTCTAGTTAATATGCATGTGACTAAGAAGCTGCACATATATCGACTGTTGTAAATCAAATACTATTTTAATCACACAGGAGAACTTGCTTTTGAAGGAAATCCTTGGTGAATCTTGTAATGAATATGTGACTTATTTAAGGTTATATTTTTATATGTTGAATACCTGTTTTTTTTAAAGGAAAATAATACTTGGAGATTTTTGTGGTATAAATATTATGAATGATTTAGAAGTTCTTCCCATACTTATAAATCATGCCAAAATGCATTAAATCTCTGTTTCCTTAAAGCTGTGTATCATTGATTTTATAAAGTAAAGTTTTCCACAATTTGGAGTAATTTTTTTTAATTCTGAAAGAATCTTGACAATGAGTAATGGGAAGATTTAAGCTAGCAACTGTCTTTGAACTTTGGTTTCCAAGACATGTATATATACATATATACACACATGAAGGTCTCTTAGCATAATTTGGAAGCAGGATTCATTGACAGAGAACTGGCATTTCCACATCTCAAGTTTTCTTCATTTGAACGTTAGAAAATGAAGAAAATGGTAGTTTCCACATGTAAAGTTACTAGCGTAAAAATGGTTATATAGAAAACTTCGCATTTCTAAGTTGCTTCTCTGGTTAAAGTGTGTGACGTTAAAAGTTACTTGTATGTGGGTAACAGTACAGAACTAAAATTGTGAAGGACTTCCATTTGGATGGCTGTCAGGAGGGCAGTCTGTCTGCATCGTACACTGAAAAGACTGTAGTGTAGACTGTGTAGTGCTGAGAAGCATGATGTGCACGGGGAAAACATGCTAAGTATCCTAACCCAGAAATCAGGAGAAAAATTCCTTTGAGAGTCATCTTTGTTTACAAATAAGTACTCAAGTGTCTAGAGAGTCAGCAAATGGTGGCAGTAAGCCATTTGCAAGTTATCTGATTTTTGTGAGTTTTGATGGTCTTCTGTACTCTGCCATGTGCCAGAGCATTGTTGATGCGATGTTGACAAAAAAATAGCCTTTTTTTTCTTACTCTGATTCAGTATTGGATAAGTGGCTTTCTTTTAGTATTTCAGTATTTCAGTCATGTAGTACCCAGGTCTGCATGTCTTAGCAATTTATCATGAAGCTAGAAGCTTTAGTTTTTCAAAATGGAAGCAATGAACAAGATAACAAATTATGTAAGGCCCAAGTTCAAAGGCATATAGAAGACCCCTTGAACGGAAAGTAAGGCCATATCAAGAGTATGGTTTTCCTGAGTATAAATGCATTCTCATAATGTTAAGATTCTGCCTTGTTATGTTTGCAGAAATCTTAACAATAAAAGCTCCGTTCTTTTAACCTATTTTTGACACCAACACTGGAAAGGAAAAATACTTCTCATTGTTTCTTAAAATTTTTTTAAAAGTAAATTTTGTCCAAAATTTCTGTTGCCCTGAGCTAGCGATTCTAATTGCTAAGTTAAAGGCAGTGAATATTATGTACACCTTGATCCTTCCCTTTCCAGCTTGTAAAACTCTGCAGAACAGTGGTCTCCTATTTTGCTCTTATAAAGCAAATTTCCAGTCTGCTGAGTATTGAGCATCTTAGTGCATTAAGTTTCTGTTTGAGTTGGTTAGGAAGCAACTAGCAAGATTATTGTCCCTCACGTTACACTCTGTTACCATGAGCAAGACAAAATAGTTACTTAGATCCCAGAAGATCCAGGAATTCTTAGGTCAGAAAAATGTTGTGTATGTTTATCCTTACATAGATCTGGGCCCATAACATACACTGCTGGATCAATTATACGTGGATGCTTAATTTCCAAATCAGTTTTAATGAAATAAACTAATTTTGTTTGATAGTTAGTTAGTTCATACTTAGAGAAAGTATGAGTGAGTTACTGTTATTGTGGCTGTTGCTACTAAGTTGTAGTGGTTCTCTTCTGATAAAATAGTATGAACTGTTAATTACTAGAGAAGTGAAATTCTCAGTGAACTACAAGAAGAAATGCAAGACTGTAAATAGCAAAGTGTCAAAAATTAGGCTTTGGGGAAGTTGACCTGTGGTCATTGCAACCTGGTTTTCCTTGTATTCCAAAGCGATGTTGTGTTTCCTGGCAACAAGATACAGATAACGGCATGTTGAGCCTTGCTGAGAGATTCACAAACAAGCTGGAGCAGCCCAGGTTCACATGGTTACCACATTATTTGGCTAAAGCTATTAATCTCTGTGGTCAGGCCTGTAAAGCTGGTCTATCTGTGCAGCTTGCACATACCAGGAGATGTGTGTTCAGCTGTGTATATGTCCAAGTTGGCTCCAGTAGTCTTTAGATTCAAGAATAGTGAATAAAGAATGGCATGTGGATTTATTCTGCTGGTTTTCTGTCATTTACATGACTTAGTAAATCATTATTATATACTATATCCATGATATTTTTATTGAATGGAACTTGGAAAGTTCACAGGTTCTGGGCCTCTAGCAGACAAAAGAGTTCATAGTTTCAAATTATGCAGATAAAATACTTGATTTTTGACTTGCAGATGTAAGGATCTACCATGAGTTTATCTAAATTAGATGTGTATTCATTGCATTTTTTGGAATGAAACTAGAAAGGAAACATAGTGAGCTCAGTTCCCTTCCAGCTTTTTGGTCAGGGTGCTGAGATAGTGAAAACACATTCATTCTAAATGTATTTTAATAATAATAAATGCTCATTTGGTTCATTGTCATGAAATTATGATACAAGTACCTTTGTTTTTGCACTCTACTATTGTACATGTGCAGATATTTATTGCCAGCATCAACTGGAGACTAGTTGTGTGTATGAACTGCCCAGATTTCATGTTGAGGCTTTTTTTGTATAAGGGATGGGCTTTGAAGAGTTTCTAAATTCCAAATGTGCAGTTAAGAAAAGAACACTGAATATTGGATTTTTTTTTTTTTTTTTTTTTTTTTTAGTTAAGAAAACACAGCCCTTAACAGTTGAGGCTTTTATCCTTAGTAGAACATGATGTTGAATGGCAGAACTAACCAGTTTTAATAAAGTCTTGCTAACTGGAATACTACTTGGATAATTAAAATTGTGGAGACAGTGCAAATCTCTCTTTAGCAACTAAGATCACCATTAGACTAGGGTTAAATGGATGTTGGAGAGTGTGCCAGAATTGACTTCTAGTCACTGCCATCCAACAAAAAGACAGGAGTGTGTGTGTGTGTGCATGCATGCGCATACAAGGGCATACGGCAGCCGTATTAGGGGTGTGTGTGTGTGTGTGTGTGTGTGTGTGTGTGTGTGTGTGTGTTCGTGTGAGCGCATACAAGGGCATATGGCACTGCAGACATATTTTAGAGGTTATCTGCTGATGATAATATGACCAGTGATTATTTCTAATTCTGAATTTGTTGTAGAAGATAGAGGTGAAAAAATTACCCAAATACAAGGTTAGTGTTTTTCAGAGTACAAAATTCCTTTTGAAATTAGTGTCTATTGATAAAGAGAATTTTGCTTAAGACCTAACAGCCTAGAGTATTGCCATAGCCTGAATTACTGAGTAAGTTTAATTGCTAATTGCTTTTAGGAGTCTTTCTCTAAAAACTAAAATCTGTCCAAGGAACAATACCATTAGATGACTTCACAGAAGCTGTATGTAAGAAGATGCAGAGAAATCCCTATTAATGATAATAGAAAGCCTATACTGTTGTCTGTATGAGTTATCTAAACTAGAGCACACTCTTCACTGAACTGTACTAGAATAGTTAAATTAGCCAAGTTAGCTCTGGCCTGCACAGCTGTGATGATGTATGAACTAATTCATTATGTGTTATTGATAACACTGGAAAGAGGACAACAGCTGAAACTTACTATGCCTTGTGACTTTTTGGTATTTCTTGAATATACACAGCTGTATGAGTTTGAATTTATTTTAAAAATTCCTGCCTAAGAAAGACAGAGCTCCATAAGCAAGTACTGTGTTTGAAGTGACTTTGAAAATGTGTGCCTTGTGCGTTAGAGATAAAGCAGTCCAATGAATTTTTTCTACCTCTTTATACTGTTATTTACATATGAAATAAAACTAATTGCCTTCTATCTGTACTAATCTAGGGAAGTTACTGGGTCTGTGTAGAGCTATCATGGGAATCAATAGCAACCATTCATTTATTCCTCTTCTGGCTTTTCATCAATAAGCAGATTGGACTTTTTGAAGCAGCTGTCACCTGGCTTCAGGTTGGGGTCAGTCATTTCCTGATGTATTTATACTAGTGAAAATGAACCTCCCAAAAAGCAAAGATTTACAACTTTCAAATCAGACATTTGGAAGAAATATCCCGTAAGATTATCTGGCAGTGCCTAAAAGTAATTGCATAATACGTTATGTATTTTATTATTGAGTCCAAATCTTTTAATTTTTATTGTAAATAAGACAGAGAATAACTGTATTCAACATTTTTAGAAAACTTTATTCTGCACATAGTGGGTATGCAAAAAATTCTGTTTTTGACTAACAGTGCTGTGTGCATATGTAAATCTTATTTCCTATTTGTTTTTTTTTTTCTCTTTTCTGTACTGGGAATCAAATTTAAGGCCTCATGCTTGTCAGGCAAGCACTGCACCACTGAGCTAAATCCCCATCCCCTCCTATTTCTTGTTACACTAGAATTTCTAGATTCTAGATTTACATTCTACCATAAAGCAAAGGTAAATTCATAAATTCTTCTATAAGTTTCTGGTCAGGGCCTGTGATCTTTAATTTGTTGCAAGTTTGGAGGCTCTTTCTAAAATGTGAAGCAGTATGTACTACATAAAAACCTTAACTACTCCAGGAATGCTGCTCAAATCCAGCCGTTTGAGACTGATTATTTTTCTGTGGCCTCTTTTCTTACCCCCCTGATCTGAGACCATAAGATTCTACATTCTTTGATGATTCTGGATTTCATTTAAATTAAGACATCAGGTCCTCTTAACCTAGATCAGTCTCTTTTAATAATTACTAGTCTTTTTTGTGAGTCATGCAAGGAAAACTAAGTACATGTACATGTAGTTTCAAGTTTTGTGATGATTATTCTGCTACAGCTTTCTAAAAGGGGGGGTTCAAACTGGACCTGATAAATTTTGAAAGAAACTTGATTGGGTTTTTTGTTTTATGTGTGTGTTTTCTTGTTTTGTTTCTTTTTTGAGATGGGGTCTTGCTATGTAGTTCAGGTTGGCTTTAAACTCACCATGTAGCCCAGGTTAACCTTGAACTAGATAGCAGTCCTGTCTCAGTCTTCTGAACACTGGGATTATAGGTGTATGCCACCACGCCTAGGGAGAAACTTGGCTTTGTAAAAGTAGTTTCTCTTTTCAAGTCTGGAAGTCTTAATATGAAGTGAGTGTAACAGATTTTACATCTTTGAAAGACAGCAGAATGCTGAAGGTTAGGGCTGGGGAGATAGGTCAGTGGAATAAGCGCCTGCCTGGCAAGTGCAAGGTTCTGAGTTCAATCCCCGGTACCACAAAAAAAAAAAAAAAAAAAAAAAAAAAAAAAAAAAAAAAAAAAAAAAAAAAAAAAAAAAAAAAAAACAAAGCACAGAATGCTGAAGATTGAGCTATTTTCTGTTTCGTTCTGGGTTTGAAATTGTTAGGTGAATTATCTGATCTTGAGGTGAGTTGTACTTTGCAACATCATAAACATTGTACAAAGGAGTAAAATACATCTAAAACAGCACTTTTAGGGGCAAACTACATTTGATTTATTTACTTAGTTTTTTTGAGACAGGGTCTCACTATGTAGTTCAAGCTGGCCTCTAACTCATGATGATCTGCTTCAGCTACCGGAGTGCTGGGATTACAGACGTGTGCCACCATGCCCAGCACAGACTTGAAGGAGTTGCTTAAACTAAATCCTGCTTTTAATATATACCTATTTTATATTTAGATTACTTGTGGCGGTGCTCTTTAGGGACCAAGAAGTATACCATATACAGACTCAACCTTATTTAAAGTTTTGGCTTTCTTTTGTGGTACCAGGAATCAATCTCATGACCTCATGCTTGCCAGGCAGGCACTGTGCTGCTGTGCTGCATCCCCGGCCCCTTATTTAAAGTATTAATCCTAATTCAACCCAACTTCTAAAGTATTAACACCTCAACTAAAAAAGTCTTTGTTAATAGTGGAATTTGCAATTGTAAGTGGTAGGTTCTGAAGTACATTTTGTGATTTTTTAAAGTGAAGGATTTTATGGAAAATAATTCGTAACCTTGGTATTTTGTAAATTTTTATGGTAAATCCATGCAAAAGATAGTGTTACAGATTTGATATAACCAATTCTGTGACCAGGAACTCTATTTTAGAAGCTGATATTAATAAATAGGTAAGTGTCAAACATCATAGTTTTCTTGCTGACCTAGCTAGTTACTGTTGCCAAGACAAGCATAGTAGAGAGTTAACCAAGTATTCTTGTTTGTTGTGTTTCCACACAACAAAATGTGTCTGGCTCTTCACTCTTTCTCTGCTCTGTACTGTTTACTTACTGGTAACACCCACTTGACCAGTAAAGAACCTTTGCATGTTATCTCAATGAAAGGATAAAGTCTTCAAAGAGATCGAACACTAGAGTAACCACTCCCTTTCACGGTCTGCAGAAACCAGTGACTTTCCAGTATGTGTGCCACAAAAAATTTACTTCTCAACACTTAAGTTGTCCAAGAAGTAAGTTTGTATTCTTTATGCAAATTAAGTTCTTTGTTTTGGTGCCGTAGCTCTAGAATGAACATAAGGAAGGGCTTGTGTTATGTTGGTTGAAACACTTCTCATAAGGATTAGCTTATTCCTACAGGAATTTCTCTTTATTGCAATTAGATTTTTTTTTCCATTAACTAACTGTCCCTTCTTGTTAAACATACACAGACAGAGTTCCTTGCTGCTTAACTAGCCCTGAATAGTCAGTAAAGAATGTCGGGGAGGGGAGCCCATGGGTGAACTTTGCTTGCAGGAGGGTGTGTGCTTTCAGGCTCTTGCCTGACCCTGTGATCTTCACAGCTCTTGCAGCTGATCAGGGCATAGAGAGGGCAAAAAGCACAAAATACCCTAAATAATTTCCTGCTGCGGTTGGCTTTAGTTTCTGACTGTCACCTGGTGTAGCTCTTTCATTTCCAGGCATTGAGAAAATAAAAATAAGCACTGAAGACGTAACTTGGTTTGCCTTTCAGAGTTTAATTACTCATACTAATAAAGACATCCTTGAATCTGGGTAAAGTATGTGAGACAGAAGGAGCTTTGCTTGTTTGCTTTGTGATATTTGGATTATCCAAGTGCTGCCAGACATCAGTAGCATTCTGTAAAGTGTTGCTAAAAAAGTTTTACATTAACTAATCAATGAAACTGAATCTGTGAAAAGTTCTGTAGTTACAAAGCCTAGATTATAAAAGAAATTCTCAATATCTTTTCCATAAAGTTTTGAGAAATTTGCTTAAAAAACTATCAAAAATTGATAAATTCTCCATACAGTTTTATATCTTTGAATACAAAATAGTTAAAAGGTGTTTACTCATCTCTTGGTTCTTAGCACCAAATACATAATAGACCATCAAGGAGTATATTTCCAGTTCTCTTATTTATCAGTTTATTTGGACAAAATGGGGGGAAAAAGACAAGGCTAAGCAAGAGAAGATTCTAAATAAAACCTCTTTTCAGAGGAGTTGTTTATAATTTAAACATCAAACCTAAAAAAGGTAACGGATTATGTCTTAATGGAGATTATTAGAGAATGTACTTTTTGTAATTATTTACAATTAGAATTTCATTTATATGAAAATGAGTTTGAATTAAAAGTATTTGAGAACACATTTTTAAGCAGTTTATCACCTAGAGTATTTTATATATATTTATATATATATATTTATATATATATTTATATTTGTTTAGAAAAGTTTTATAAACAAACTTTATGTGGTTTTAATACTGTCAAATTAGAAAAAGAAGTTAATTATTTTGTATGCCTTGAATAGAGAACTACTTTTTATTGTCAACTCAAGGTAAAATAGAAACTTCATAATCTTTAAAACTATTTCTCTTAAAGGAGTATTTACTCATTTTCGTAACTGTGTAGTTTAAGATAGAATAAGGCATGATACAGTTTTTAAGCATAATTTTTAAAAAACTATCGTGTGCTTTCTATCCCAGCTGTTTTTATAGAAAGTAAGTTTCACTTCCTAGTTAGACTACGGTTGAGAAGTATGCCTCACAGTTACCTTCTGCTGGTCTCAGGACGTGATTGTCTGGTATCTTCAGGGCACAAAATTTAATCCCATGTCTCCATAAATATATGGCAGTGAGGTCTCCTGATCTCATAAGTGTAATTTTTATTTATGAAAGATTTTAGGTTTACCCACATCTTATTAGAAAGTTTGTGTGTGTTCTTTGCTTTGTTCTATAATTTTGTAATTGGAAGAAAACCCAACCAGCTTAATAGTATTTTGTTAGCTTCTTTTCCTTAAATGGACATTGTAATTTGCTTTTATTGGTTGTGTTGGTCGTGGTGGTGTGTAAGGGCTTCAGTATACGATCTTGTAGCAAAACAGATGGATTCAGGCAGCCACGTCTTGATATCAAAGCTTTTCAATGAGAATAAGCTGTGTTACGTGTTTGTTGAGTTCCCCCACATTCTTTTGGAGAATGTACAATTAACACAGAGTTAAAATAGGCTGTTCTTTACTTTAGGAAATTTGCCTGCCTCCCTCTTCTCTCCTTGAGCCTTCTTTAACATCTTGCTCTGTTCTGTTTTAGAATGATCTTAAGACCACAGATTAGATGCCTAACATTTTGTAAATCAGACTTAGTGTTTGGCACACAGATAAATGTGATTCCAGATAGCATTCTACTCAATAACTGACTGCTTTCTTAGAAATTCACCTGTTTGTAAGATGTGCCAGGTGGGACCAAGGGAACAGCACAAGTAGCCAGAATGTTCTCTAATTATTAGACTTGTAAAGAGTTGATCCAGAAAAATGTGTAGTGTTTACCTACCTCAAAATCTTTTGAGGTATTTAGAACCATTAGGTTAAATCCATGATACAAGTTTTGTGTTAAGTTTCAAGTTAAGTTTCATGAAGTTATCTAAGGCTCAGTGACCTTGCCACAGTTAGATCAGGATCTCCTTAGAAGTAGGAAAATTTAATTCAGAGTCAACCTTTGATTCTTAGTCTGTCCTGTAACTACTGAGGCTGTATGCGTAATAAACTTCCAATTTCGATTTATGAGTATCTGTCTACAGCTACTTCCAAATACAAAGGGGAAGTTCAGTTGTTACCAAGACCCAATGTTATTCTGCAGAAATTAAGTATAGAATCTTAACCTCTGGTCTTAAAAGGTGTTGCATTGGATTTAAACATTGATAGATAAGTTTTATTGCCTTTGTGAACAGCTCTGTGCAATTTGAAGCCATGTTAGCAAAAGTCTTAATTAGTAACAGTAAGTGACAGTTACTGTGTTTCTCAAAACAGAAAGTTACGGGTACCTATTTCTCTGAAGCTTAATAACTATACTGCTTCCACAACATATATTGGTAGTGTATATGCCATGGCTTTGATTCTCCTCACCTGGTAACATTTGAAGGGGTTTATAAGCTGCTGGGTATTCCAGCATTACTAAATGAGTTCTGGAAACATCAAAGCCAGATATCAAAAGCGAGCTATATTTTACATGCCTGTGAAATTTCTTTAGCGGCAGCAAACATACTCTGTCTTGTCAGTCCAGTAGCAGAAGAGCCCAAATACTCTCAAAACTGCATTTAATCTTTATCCATCACTATGATCTTTTGTTTGGGGAGATATTTGCACTTTATGATACAGCAATAAAAGAAGGCTAATTGTGACTGGTTAGTGTAATTAGGGTAGGTGCTAATAGTTTGAGGTCACAGGTTTAGCCTTGTAGAAACCAGTTAATTTTATAGACTAGAAACCAAGGTTTTGAAGTCTAACTGATCTGGTTAAAGTGAACCAAAGTAGTATTCAGAAAAGTAAATACTTAATTTGAACCTTTGCTGCTAAAATCTGTTTTATATTTTATTTACATCATCTTCTAACTTAAACATGTTCTACCTTATTTAACAGTACAATTATCCAGTCTCCCAGATCAGAAACGTAGGGCACATCCTAGAAACTTTATGTTCTCTTCCCCACATGTAATTGTCCTTTATGCAGTTTGATCCTAACTCTCAAATGCCTTGTGAATTGCCCTGCTGTCATTATTTGTCTCATGTGCAATCTAGTGACTATAAATAGCTAAGCACAGAATAATAAATATTAATAAATATGCTAAGAAACATCTAGTAAGTGCCAGTTTCTCTTTACCCTCCCCTACTGAAAATAAATCAGTCCTTTGTACTACCACTCCTGGCAAGTTGTGCTTCTGTAATCATGGGCGTGTATGTATCACTGTGCTATGATTACTTTAACTCTTTCGAGAACATACTAGAATGTAAACAGTAGGTACGCAAACATGCACTAATAAAAAAAAGTTTTAGGAAAAATCCACTAGTGATTCTTACTGCCTGCAGGATCAAACCCTAACCTCCTAACCCAGAATACAAAGCTTTTCATTATCTGGCCCCAGCCAGCCTCTCCAGTCCAGTCTTATCTCTTATCACCTCTCTCATACACATACCCTGACCTCTCACATGAACTGCATGTGCTTCTTGCACTTTTCTAGTGCCTTGCTTGGTTAACTTCCACACATTATTCACTCCCCTGTGGTATACTACCTCCCGTGGCCTGCCTGGCGGCTGACTGCATTTAGCATTTCATCCATTCAGAGTTGTCCCCAGACCACCTTTAGGCCATATTTCACACTGTGCTGCAGGGTTTGCTGTACCCAGTTGAGTTCTGTGGCATTTTGTCTTTTTCGTCTTATGACTAGTGTGTAAGCCAGTAACTAGTCAATATACCTACTTAAGATTGTTTTGCTATTTTATAAATTGTCACATTACCTTCTTGGGTTCAAAAACTTTAGAAATAGAAAAAATTCCCTAATATCCTTTACTGGGTTCCTGAATGCATAACCTCAAGAACTATGTATCTGAGCAAAAATGGTATACTTACTAATTTGTTTCGCTTGACACCTGTTTACTGGTTTTGATTCTGGTTTAAATGTGTTTATAATTCACATTGTAGGCTCTTCATTTTCTTTGTAGCATCTGAAATGAGAAAAAATGCTTGTGGGCCATACTTTTTTGATTTTGTGGATGTTGACGCTTTTGCATTGGTAATGTGTTGGAAATCTTTCACTTAATTAGCATATGAAAGTGTTTGTTGAGTAAGAAGAGAACCATTGTTATAAAGTATCTAGACTTTTTCTTTTTCATGATGAGTTATAAACCAGGTATAGTAATAGTGATTGATTTAGCCACATGCTGTATTTAGCAAAAGCTAAGTCCCACTACGTAGTGTTTCCCTCCCTTTCCCCTCCTCTCTGTCATTCTGTAGGGGTGGTCTTTAGGCCAGATTAGGTTCTCATCCACTGAGACTATACTCCCTTGTGTTCACAGAGACAACCACCCTCCATCTGCCAGCCTCTAGCACCGATTCTCTTACTCTGTTCTCAACACACTTTGTGTTTACTACTTGGACCTTTTATCCCTACCTTTGTCAGCACTCTACAGTATACTCCCACCCTTATGTTTGTAAGGTTCTGAGCCCTTGAACCGGCTTCTCAGCTCATGGCGTGACCACTCTGAGGTCACGTGTTACATCCTGGTTCACATTTCTTCATCTCCTATGTATCCTCTTGAGAATGTCTCCTCATATTATGTGAACTGCTCCCTTCCAAGAAGCAAAGTGCTTAGAGTATTCTTTTTTGTTGTTCTTTGAACACAACCCTTTACTCAACACTGATATTTCCTGATACTTAAACTACTCCTAAAATTCTTTCACACAGAGTTATCTTGCTTTGATAAGACCTTTTATTTTTTCTCACCTTCAACCATTCTTGGATGCCATTCACCACTTTCTCTTCATTTGTGTCTATTCTTTGTCCTCTCAGCCCTTGAATATATTTGTCATTGATGAATTTAATTAGGCAGGTACAGTGTTTGTTTGGTCTGAGAGTGTCTTAGTTATTCCTATCTTGAAGTCCTTAGAAAGCAAGGACTACAGCTGTGTAATTCTCTGTTTATTGCCTAATTCAGCCCAAACTTACCACACACAGATAACTTACAACTGCTTTTTGATAATGGGAAACAATGGTTTGATAAAGCAGAGGGGTGGATGTTGAACTTTTGGCAACTGTGTTCACACATTCATACTGATACAGATTGTGGAGGGGAAAAAACTCTTGGCTTTGGAGTTTAAAGAATTCCTTGTTTAAGGGAGAACAAGTGGTAAAAATTAATCTTATAAAAGATAATATTTTCAAAACTTGTTATTTTTGTCTCTCTCAAGCCTAGAAAAGCATATTGAAAAAGCAAATACAGAGCCAGGCATGATGGTGCATGCCTGTAATCCCAGTGCTCAAGAGGCTGAGGCAGGAGGATTGCTGTGAGTTTGAGGCCAGCCTGGGCTACAAAGTGAGCTCAAGTCCTGCCTGAACTGTGTGACAAGACCCTGACTCAAAAAGATGAAAAAAGAAAAGAATCAAATACAGCTAAATGGCACTTTGATACAGCAATCCAAAAAGTAGTTGATAGTACTAAATTAGGACTTGCGATAGAAATTTCACAGTGCCCAAAGGACTGAAATGCATGGAGCATGTAGCAAAAGCTGCGGTTGTAGATGTCTTTCTCATGCAAATCATTCTCTGAAGTTTCAGTAATACAGGTTTACACAGATACTGCTAGAGTGAAGTCCACAATAATTTGACACACAGCGAAAAGCATTGGCTATCTTAATGTGTGTTAACATAATGTCTGTTCTTCTAAAAACTCCTTAAAGAAAGTACTAAGGCTTTATTAACTCGTTATTGTGGAGAGTTGCTGGGAAGTAAGCTTTAAGGAGAAATATTTAGGAACTTCATATGGTTTTAAAGCAGGGGAAGATTTGTATTTGTCTTCTCAATATAACATTTAATTCTCCTAAACTTAAATGAAGATTATTGAAGGCAGTTTGGTAGGGAGTTTCAGTTAGGCAGAGGAGTTCCAGTTTCCAGGGATGTTTTTCTTTTCTTTTTAGGATTTCTCAGAACCAATTTTTCTTTTAAACTAAATATTGTTTATCATAAATCTTTTTAAAGAAGTGACCAAATGTGATCTTAAACTACATTTGATTTTATTTGCATTTCATGCCTAATTAAATTACATCATGCTTTAAAGGCCACAACTTACATTCTTTCTAAGCAGGAAGTTTGGGATGTGGGGGAAAATGATCAGAAATTTTAAAGGAACATACTGATTTTATAAAGTATGTACTTTTTGTCACATATCCATCAGTTGGGTATGACTTGAGTTTTTTTTTCATAGAATGGAACCTGATTGACAAATTATTAACATGAGGATGGAGGGTAAAAAATAGATTTTCCTTGATGTTGAAAGATACGCATAGGCTCTCATGAGCAAATTCAGAGCACTGCCTTGGGTTTGGAAAGATATTTTATAAACTTACCATAGTGTTTCAGTATGTGCCTTACCATGTTAAAGGACTAAGGGAAAGCTGCAGTAATTTAATTTGTGTAACCACGTATTTTTCAAATATTTGGCCACAGTTTTTGCTCCATAAAATAGCTGTTGACAGTCCTTGATACAATTTACCAAAAGCAGCATTCAAGAAAATGTATTAACCAACAAATAGGTAAAAGTTAACACCCTTTTTAAAATACTAATTTGTGTCAAGGAAATCAGTTAGTTATTGGGAAAATCTATCCCAACACTTGAATTTCAGAGTACTGGTTGTTCTGAATGTTATGGTATCTGGAGTATCTCATGTGTTGTTGATGTCTATTTAGAAATCTGCGCTGGAAGTAGGAAGAAATATGAAGGTAGAAATTCAAGAGCATGATTTTCTGCTGACATGTCATGTTTTATTTTTGTATTTTCTTTTTTTTTTTTTTAAGATTTTTTGAGATAGGGTCTCGCTATGCAGTTCAGGCTGGCCTTGAGCTCACTTTGTAGACCAGGCTGGTTTTGAACTCACAACGATCCTCCTGCCTCAGCCTCCCCAAGTGCTGGGATTATAGGCGTGTGTAACCACGCCCGGCTCTATTTTTGTATTTTCTTAGGGAAAATTTCAAATGTACATAAAGAGAAATAAAACAGAATGATGGACATTTTCAGTTATTTAAAATAATGCATCAAAAGTTTCCAACATTAGGCAATAAAGTTTCATCTAAAAGGAAAACAGTGTGTTTTAATTGGACCACACTTATCAGTTGTCAAATGAATTTGATTCATGTGCAGGACCCCCCCCCCCGAAACTAGGGAGATGTTTACAAAGGGCCGATGGAGCAGCAGTGGACAGACCACATAGCAAAAGATAAAGTAGTCTCATAACTGACGCTCTTAATAGTACAAATTATTTTTCACCTTTCTGTTCTGCCAACATTTTCCCACTCACAGTAAAACGTAATACTGATGTTGGATGTATTAGCAGTACTGGCTTCATCTGGGGTAATTTTACTTTTTCCTTTTATCAGGCAATATTGTATTTTCCTCTGTTGGCCCAGGTAACTTAGTACCTCGGAAGGAAGGGAAAGTTCTTTTTTCTGTCCGGCTGATTTATATATCATGTGTCAGCTTCGTCAGTCTCATTTCCTGATTGGCTGAGCCAGGGTCTGACTCATCAGAGTGGAGAGGGCAAGGTGGGATTACACTGATTGATTTAGGCCTGGGATGCGGTGAGTTTGTACCATTTCTGCCCTAACTCTGTGACCTGGGAATGAAGGCAGGGTGGCCAATCAATAATGACCTTTTATTCCAGTAAAGCAAGTGTTGAAAATTTTATGAGGCAATACTACTGTGTGATACTGAGATATATTCATTTAGCAGGTTTTTTCCTTGGGTCTTTTTAGAGGACAAGAATTTTGGGCAGATTTGAATGCCATGAACGTGTATGAGACAACAGAATTTGATCAACTACGAAGGCTGTCCACGCCGCCCTCTAGCAGTGTCAACTCTATTTATCATACAGTTTGGAAATTCTTCTGTAGAGAGCACTTCGGATGGAGAGAGTACCCTGAGGTATTCACACGTTCCTTTTTTCTGTACACTTAGAGTTTTTGTCTTTCTGTGTTGTCACTGTTCCTTTCTGACAATGACTCGCCAGAGCTACAGATTGTAAGAGCTTGTAAGATACAAAACTGATACAGGTAAAACGTTTTTCTCCCATTTTTCTGACAAGTTTTTATCAATTAATGTAAAATCCATAAATACGATACCTCTTATTAAAGAACTAAAATGCCTTCCCAAGACTCTTACACTATAGAGGTGAAGTACTTAGGCTTGGCTCTGCCTTTGAAATAATTTTCTGTTTTAAATTTTTCTTTATGTGGTGCTGAGGGTCAAACGTAGGTCCTTGTACCTACAGGGAAGCGCTCTACCCTTAAGCTTAGCCCCAGCCCGCACCTTTGGATTATTTTAAAGTGATGAGAACTGATTTAACTTGACTGACACGTGTCTGGCTCCTTGGGCTTAAGGAGATTGGTCATGTGTATGTGTTGCACTTAACCATTTCAGAAGCATAGTAGAATCACTCTCAGGTCTCTAGAAGAAGTACTTGAAAATGTTTTGTTTATTAAGATGTGGTCAGGCAAATCATTTATTTAGGAATTTTGTCGTCCGTACACATGTATCCTTATTCTGAAATGTACATATGCTTATTCTGAGAATAGCTCATCAGTTGCAGAGTAAGGTTTCAAAATGATGGTTTATTTTGCTTCCAAATAGCAATGCTAAATCAAGTTAAACACCCTGAAATGAACTTTCATGACTAATTTCACATTTCAGAAAGTTTCACTCCTTCAATATGATTAAATTCATTTCTAGCATTACAGAAGGGACAGCTTGTCTATTCTAGCAGTTTTTTAAAAGATATTAGCAAAAGTGTGCAACCAAGTACGTTCATTGCTCTAAAATACAATATTAAATACTACGACCCCCTTCCAGTGAGGGTGGTACTGGAGATTGAACCCAAGACCTTGAGCATGTTAGGCAGTGCTGTACCACTGAACAGCCACCCCAAAACCCTAGTGTCAGTAAACTGCGCAGCCGGCCTTCTAAGGGTCATTTTGCCTCAGCCTCCCAAGTAGCTGGGGTGACAAGCATGCCTCACCACACCCAACTTTCTCTTGTAAGTAATCACTAGTGTCTGTCTTCCAAATAGAGTAAGAAGCTGTTCAGTATGTACCTTAGAAAACTTAAACTGCCCCTTAGTTTACCCTCTCCTCTGTTTCTCCGGTTCAGAGCTTGATTTTTCGTTGTCATTTCATTTATACCATATTTAATCCTTTCCCTTCTGAAGACTCCCTTAAGAAATATAAACCGAAAAAATCTCCAGGACATTGTTAAGGTTGAAAATAGAATAGAGTGACTGTGAACCTCATGTTTCATGAGGTAGGTATCCATGGTCTGAACAGGGAGCATTTTTTGGAGAAAAGTAGAACACATAAAAGGGGTTAATGTGACTCACTGTACTTTATTGAAATTCTTCTAATGTTAACAGTGAGGCTTACAACTTTTGCTCTTAGTTCCATTTGTGTATTTTATAATGATTGTTTATTAACCTGTTTCTCTTCTTTACCTTCTGTTTTCTATTCTGTAGTCTGTTATTCGATTGATTGAAGAAGCCAATTCCCGGGGTCTGACAGAGGTTCGATTTCTGATGTGGAACAACCACTACATTCTGCACAACTCATTCTTCAGCAGAGAAATAAGAAGGAGACCCCTCTTCCGCTCGTGTTTTATACTACTCCCGTATTTACAGTAAGTGTCCAGGGAAGGGTTTTGTCTCTCATTTTATGTGAGTACACTACTGAATGCCAGAGAGAAAAGAGTTTGAGACACTATCTTGGCCAGTACCTCTAGAATGTGAAATTTTAAATTATTCTTCGGATTTAATTCTTCAGCAAATTGAGTTAATAAGCTACAGTTAACCCGATACTAAGAGAATATGTATCCTCTTGGGTTATTTGAATTGAGATGCAAAGTAAGAGTTAACGTTTTTCCAAAGTTGAAAGGGATTGTTTGGAATGAGCAGCAGAATTTGTGTTTGTTTCCTTCATGGAAAATTGAGTTTTCCTTTCTGTGAAGATCTTTTTCTAAGCTGAGACCCTTCCAGGTGACCCGTCTCCCAGATAAGCTGCCGTGGCAGTTGGGCGGGGTCCCACCAAGTGACAGTCTCTATGTTTTCTCCTATGAGTGAATTTGAACTGGAAAAATTCACCTCTTCAAATCTACATTCTCATTTGCTAAGTAAGGCATATCTTCTTGGGATAGTCACTATTTCCTAAGAATAGAGTTTCTTAATAAATTTAAGTCTGAACTCACCCCTTTGCATTGTACGGAAGATTTTCTTCCTTTTTTTTCCAAGTGTTTTTCTTCCTTCCCTCTCTAGACAGCCCACTGGCACATCTTAGCTTTACAGATACTGCAAGGTGGGCACATTACCATTAGTATGGCTGTCCTGCAGTTAGATACACCATTTATAAATATGCATTTTTTAAAAACTACGTTTACTTGATTTTATTAACTTGAGGTCCCAAATAATGTTGGTCTCTCTTCCTGATCTTTGATGTTACAAATATTTTTATATTCCTGCTATTTTTATTTCAAGCTCAAACTGTAGTTTCCCAAAGTCATTATGACAGAATCTTAATCTTAGTTCTGGGATTGTAAGGGGAACATTAAAAATAAAATACAGGACAGGCAGCATGGTGCATGTCTTTAATCCCAGCTGCTTGGGAGATTAAGGCAGGAGTATCACAAGTTCCAGCCCAGCCTGGACAATACAGCAAGATTTCATCTCAAATAAGTTTAAAAGCGCTGGGGCATACCTCAGTATTAGATCCTTTGGCTAGCATATACCTCTGCCCCACCGTTTCCTGAGATGATCAGTACTCAAAAGAAGTTTTATATTAAGGATGATATTAGAAATATGTATCGGTTCTTCATCCAAGTCCAAATGTGGGCATTTTTACCTTCCAAGGTTTGGTTTTGTTTTTTAGGAATAAAAATACTACTTGTGAGGTTTCCCTAGCATGCAGCTGGGGCAAGTGTCAGCGTGCAGTAGCCAGGAGACAGCGTCCTCCTGTGGGACAGCGGAATGATTAGTGAGACTCGCAGCTTGGCAAGATGCAGCTTCTGTGTGAGAGTAAGGGTGTACATTCAAGTGCTGTATTATTGGGTGGATTTAATAAATGGTGCAAATCAGTGTGTTTCAATACTAAAATAAGTAATTATGTAAAATCTTCCCTTTTTTTAAAATTAGATTTTCTAGGAGGATAAACCACAAACATAAGCAGCAGTAAATTTAGTGCAACAAAGTGACTTCACTACACTTATAACATAGGCTTACAAGAGAAAGTTAACTCCCTCTTTTTAAAATTTCAGATTTTAGTTTTCTTGTCTGAAATAGTAATAATTATGTGTATGGTAAGCGGTCAGCAAACCAAAGGAAATAAGCAGATACTCCCATGTGAAAAGAGTGGAGAAACAGCGAGTTCGTCCGTTGGGGCAGCACAGGTAAAGGCAGCAGTCCTGTCTTCCCTGTAGGACACTCCCAGCAGCCTGGCGGGGAGCAGGAGAGTGAATGACCCCAAAAGCAGATTCCAGAAGCCGGCAGAGTCTGGTGTGGTAGAGTGTGGTTGTGATCCGAGCACTCTAGAGACTGAGCCAGGAGAAACGTTCAGGGCAAGCCTGGCTGTATAGGCAGTGAATGGCCAGCCTGAGTTCCAAAGGGAGACCTTGTCTCAATAAAGAAAATAAGTGAATGAATGAGTGAATAAATAACAGGCTGACCAGACACCATGACCTTAGCTACAGAGAAAGTTTTGTTTTTTCATTTAAGTGTTATCAAATGCAAAGGATCAAAGAAAAATGTTGTTGTTTTTTTTTTTTGCGGTACTGGGGATCGAACTCAGGACCCTGCGCTTGCTAGGCAAGCACTTATTCCACTGAGCTATATCCCCAGCCCCTAAAGAAAAATGTTAAATGTGAAAGAGGCCCCAATTTTCAGGGAATCAGAGATATCTAAAAATGAGGAGTGGTGGCAGGGGATGGGGGGTGGGGGCTGACCCAATTCATGAATTTTCTGTGAACCCAGCTATTTAATGGTTCACCTGATGTTCATGACAAGGCTTAACATGTTTCTTTAAATCCTTCCCCAAAGAGTAAAGTGAACTAATCTTTATTCATTACTGAAGTTGGTTTAGGAAATATGTTTCAGAATGGTAAAGGGGAGACAAGAGAATGATACAAAATGACTTTGGATTCTGAAAACCCCTTCTTCAGAGCACAGGCCTTGAGTACGGGGTGATGCCTTTCCATTTGCGTCTAGAGAAGACAGGGACAACATTAGGAAATGTGCTTGTAAGTCTGTATCTTTGGATACCATGAGCTGAATAAAACTCAGCATTCCCAGAAAATAAAGGCATGTTTGTAAGTTTGTTTGGAATAAAACACATACATGTGTTTTTTTGTTTTTTTCATATTTCTTGGCAACAAGAATATAGAAGTCTTATCAGACATACCTATATGCATCTATGATTGAGAATTTATGATAGTCATATGTAGAATCTTAGGATTAATAGGACATATTTTTCTAGGCTCATCTTCAAGCATGTTATGAGTAAATAACACACTTTGATCCCCCCAAAAGGAAGGGAAGTATTTGTGGAATAGGAGCAAGTACCAGAAAGAAAAGTAACAGTCTTTTCTGTTGTTAGCGTTAGATGTTTAGTATAGGCTAAGGCAGTCTAAAATCTGTCTTGGGAATAGTGCTTAGGGGAGAATCTTACCCTGATTCATTACCCTTCCTCAACCCGGGAACCTTTGTTGGTGACTTAATTCCTGACAGTAATGGAGACCTGGTAGGCGGAGAGTTTGCAGATCGGGGATGGAAGGGACTAAAACAAAGGGCTTATCTCCTGTGCTTTCCTGCCGTTCTTTGGAATTGGTGACTTGGGAGTTACAGACCTTTAGGAGTCTGAAGAGAGCAATGGGGCCTCTCCTCAGAAAAGTACACCTGTAATGAGCCGCAGAGGAGTCTGGCCAGACTTGGGAAATGCTCCGGAGGACAAGGATGGTGTGCCTTTGGTCAAGAAGGCTGGCAAAACCAGCTCACTTTAAATCTGCTTCTGAACTTCCAACGCCTGAGGGATTCAGTAAGCCCTAGTTGTGCTTATGCAGAACTCTGTCTCACATAGGACTTTGAGGTACATTAAACTGCGGGCACAGCCACTTACTTGAAGGAGGTGGAGGTCAGAGAAGGCAGTTGTACCTCTGCTTTTACCTTCTTGACAAGCCGTCTCTTGCAAGTGTAAGACTGTGCGCTGTGGCAGTGATGTTAGGAGGAAGAGGAGTTAGAGCAGTGGTGTGATGAGAGTCGTGCAGGCTACGGTTGGAGTTCTGGTCTCCCATCTATCACCACCTACTGCTTTGTTCTGTTTGTACAAAATATGCAAAATGGAAAGAGTATGAGTTTAGAAACTGTCTGCATGGTCCAGGATTCAGATTGTCTGTACTCTCTGCCAGCTGTGTTGGGGCAAGTTATTCAGCTTATCTGAACTTTGTTTTAATTGTAAAGTGGGGCTAACAAAGTTAATTGTGATAGCACTGCTGTGTGAAATGCCTGGTTCATGGTCTGTGTAGCATTAGGTGACTATGGTTATGACGAGGTGACAGTAGGGTATGCACAGAGGTGGATGAGCATGCAGAGTTACGACTTCTCTGTCACCACGCTTTTTTGAAAATGTTGGTTTCTGTTGCTTCCTCGTGACCACTGTGTGCCAGTGAGTGGTACGGTGTTCTGACCCTGACACTGGACGTGAGGGGTAGGACTTCCTTACTTTCTGCTTCCCTTTTACTATCGTTTGCATAAAAAGAAATAAAAATTTATTTAACCAGAATGGAATAATTTTTCAAAGCTGCTGTTTATCTAAATTTAACCTTCAAAAGTAACACTTTAGAATTTAAAAGTTCAGCAATGTGCATTCAGGTGTCCAGAGTTTATAGCAGTTAATCACACCCAAGGCCAGGGATATACCTCAGTGGCACAGGTGCCTGCCTGGGAAGCACAAGGTCCTGAGTTAGATTTTAAAAACACCCAAGTCTGTAAAATTTGAGTAGTATTAATATTCTTGTCATGAAAAGTAAAGGAAATATCAAATATTTGTCTGCTTTTAATACCTGCTTCATGGCTTTAGTTTCTTTTTATACAGAAATAAAACTTTTTTTTATTGTTTCCTATAAATTCCCTTTTTTCCATCTGCCCTACTTTTCCATTCCACGCACCTTTAGTGATAATATCTTTTCTGCTTAGGAAGAATTTGAAGAAAGTATATAAATTATTATTGCTTCCTTGAAACAAGGTTTTTTGAACTGTAGGCAGTGAGGGCTGTAGGCAGATTCAAAAGTAAAGATATTTATAAATTGGCTTTTGCTTACTTGCCTTGCAGCAATACATTCCAGAGTTTTCTCCGCAGGGAGGAGGATACCAGGAAGCTAATAATAGGTTGTTCGTGTTACAGGCAGTGTCTGCACTAAGATTTTTTTCTTAATGAATTTTAAAACAGGTATTTAAACTATGCACATTATATTGGACACTTCAGTAGAGAATTAAAGCGTTAAGTGTACTTACTTCTGAGTGTCTTACGTTGATGTTCCCTCTCCATTTTAAGGACGCTCGGTGGGGTTCCTGCTCAGGCTCCTCCTCCTCTCGAAGCAACTTCGTCATCACAGATCATCTGCCCAGATGGCGTCACCTCAGCAAACTTTTACCCTGAAACTTGGGTTTATATGCATCCATCTCAGGACTTTATTCAAGTGCCTGTTTCTGCAGAGGACAAAAGTTACCGAATCATTTACAATCTTTTTCATAAGACTGTGCCTGAGTTTAAATACAGAATTTTACAAATATTGAGAGTCCAAAACCAGTTTCTTTGGGAGAAATATAAAAGGTGAGTCACATGTGAAAAGTTCAAAAGAGGTTTTCTTAATGTAGCTGATGTCAAATGCAAAACATGATAAATGCTTGTATAGAAAGCAATGTGTTCATATTAACTCCCATATAATCCTCCCAACAGATCTGTAAGTAGGATTATAACAATTTACATGTTACGGAGAGAAAACTGAGTCATAGAACAGTTCAGTGACTTGCTATGAATCATGCTGCTCATGAGATAAGGCGCTGGAACTTGAAGCGAGGCCGTTGGCGCCAGAGCCCCTCCTCTCCCTTACTCCTCTCGCTGCCCTGCAGAGGCAGACTAATGTAGTGCGAAGGGAGTGAGCTCAGATTTGAGGAATCTCAGAATTAGAAAACATTCAGATCAGAGAAATGGGACAAGGAGAAGGAGGGACCCTGAGGAAGGGGAATAGATTTGTAACAAGAGGCTGGTGCAGGAGAGGGGTGTGGGAAGAGGAGGGTGAGCGTAAACCGTTAGTGTGGCTTGGACAGCGCTTCGCCTTTGTGACCTGCCTTAACATCGCCCCCTCCATCTGCTTTCGCTTTAGGAAAAAGGAATATATGAACAGGAAAATGTTGGGCCGTGACAGAATAATAAACGAGAGACATTTATTTCATGGGACATCCCAGGATGTGGTAGACGGCATCTGCAAGCACAACTTCGACCCTCGCGTCTGTGGAAAGCATGCTACAATGTTCGGACAAGGCAGTTACTTTGCGAAGAAAGCAAGCTACTCTCATAACTTTTCTAAGAAGTCCTCCAAAGGAGTCCATTTCATGTTTTTGGCCAAAGTGCTGACTGGCAGATACACAATGGGCAGCCATGGCATGAGAAGGCCCCCTCCCGTCAATCCTGGCAGCGTCACCAGTGACCTGTATGACTCTTGTGTGGATAATTTCTTTGAGCCTCAGATTTTTGTCATTTTTAATGATGACCAGAGTTACCCTTATTTTGTTATCCAATATGAAGAAGTCAGTAACACTGTTTCCATTTGAAAAGTCTTGGTACTGCTAAATTATTTGATACAAATTCAAGCCAGCGTTTGTAGCAGGTTTGGAATGGGTGGGCTGGGTGGGGAACAGCACTGGACGGTGATAGGTCACTTTTCAGACCCATTTTTTTTAAGTGCTAGAGAGTGTAATTTTTTTTTAAGATAAACAAGTTTTGAAATGACCACTTACTCTTCGATTATTTACTAATTGTTGTTAGTGTACTCAGTGCGGAAAGACTAAAGTTTGTATACTCCTCATTCACACATGTACATAGAGGCAGCAGTGTTAGAAGCATTTAAGAAAAAGGAAAGAAAAGCTTAGCAGCCTAACAGTCTGCTGTTTGTTTGGGTCTGTCAGAAGTTTGGCCATAATCAAGTAGAGGCTGTGAGCGAAGTGAGGATCCCGTTTGCTTACACTGACGGAGCTGACTGGACCTGACACTACACGCCTAATTCCTATGCACAGCGTCACTGCTTTGTTGTAGGGGGGCTCGTGAAATTTTGGGGGTGCAAAGAAACTTTTTTCCTATCAGTAGAACTGAAACACATCACCCAATCAGAAAACATCAGTGACTTTAACCGTTCTGCAGTTTGCTTTGCAGTTCAGTGTTCTGTTTAGAGAAAGTTTTCTTTTTTTTAAATTTGAAAAACTCATCAGCAAAATCTTTCACTTACCATTCATATGAAACACGATTCTTGTACTGTTAAACTTTGAACTTGGGAAATCTAATCTCTTCCATTGTGATCTACCTTAGTTTGAAGGACTTAGGCAGATAATTTGGTTAAAGCCAGTCTTAAAGATTAGAAGCACAGTATTACTTTCTTCTGGGGTCCCAGACCTAGCCCCTAACTGATGGTTCTAGACAGAGGAAGTGCATCTTCAACCAGATTGATACGGCTTACTACATGCTTTGCACAAAGTAGATTCTCAAAAGCAATTGTTGAGTTGAAATTGTTGTGAAAGGTGGTGATCCCACCCTTATGCCTGCTTTCCCAGACGCAGCCGGGTTCCCTGGCTGACTGCACCTTACACTACTTACTTAATAGAAACACAAGCTTAGAAACTGCCGCCAGCTCTGCTGGAGCACCGTTAGGCGAGTGTGCTGTGCCTCCATTCAGAGAGGCAGCAGCCGAATGTGCTTCACTTAAGTAAAGCGGATACCTGGGTTTACCAAAGTGGAAGTGGTTGTTCACGAAACAATTTTCCACAGAATTCCTTCAGATATCAAGTCTCCTGGTATGTTTGTGGTTGTGTCATTACCCAATACTTTGCAGGAATTTCTGTGTTTAAAGCAAAATAGAGCTACACTGGTGTGTCAGTGGACCCATCTGTTTAAGCACTTAGCAGGGCTTCCACAGAGTGCGTTTATTTGTGCCCTAGTTGATCCTGTTGTTTGCTGCCATTGGCATGAAACAGGCAACTGTGGCAGTGGTTCCTTCAGTGATAACTTGTAAACCCAGTGAATTCCAGTCTCCAAGTTAAGGCATCTTACCATTGCGTATATGATTTTATGAAAGTGTTCCATTTTTCTCCCTAAAGGATACAAAAGCTTTATGACATATTTATTTTTTTAATAAAACTAAGCAAAAATAAAAGTTACAGTAATTCTTTAAAACTTGGTGTTTTGTTTCCATGTATATAACAGTTTGCCATGCAGTTGATTGGGAGACGTTGGCCGGCGGGCGGGCGGGCTGGTGGTGGGCGGGTGAATGCGTGCGTGATTGAATGAACAGACCTGTCAAAACGTGCTGCTTAGATTCTCCTACTCTGGGAATCTACAGGAAGTCTGTTATGTAGCGGTGAACTAGAAGTCACGAAGAAGAGTATTTTTACTTTGTGGATATGTATTTGGGGAAAGGCACAAGTTTTATATTCTCACACAAATGCAGAAAAAGGTATGACCCAGTGAGTTCCCTTCAACCAGGAAATTTTAAAAAGGAATTACAGGCTCTCGGTCACCTTCAAGGTTAGCAAACTATAAGTCATTTCCCCTCAGTGTAATGACTTCTCAGTTCCTGTAATAGTTCTTTACATTTCTAAGTGAGAATAGCTATGAAGTTAGTCTAGATTTTATAATGGTGCCCTGGATGTAAAACATAGTGAAAGGCATTTGGTACTTCTTACCAGCATAGCTGTAATTCAAACCATTTCAGAAACCTGAAACTTACTCTTCATCTAAACTATGGTTAAGATTTCTAGGAAAAGTCCACAAACTCTGAGCTACTTCAGGGTTCTAGAAACCTTAGCAACTTTTTTGTTTGAATATGTGCAGATGCTATGGCAAGCAGAAACACTGAAATGACACCCAGGATTTGAAGGCAGGTTTATTTAATGTAGGACAGGCACTGCCCAGGACTCAGTTGTGCCTCAAAATGTCAGGCCCTGATCTCTGGTGGTCTAGGGCTTATGTGGGACAAACAAGCAGGAAGTACAGAGGCAGAATGGCGTGTGAGTTGGGGATTGGTTCTTACCATGTGCATCACAGTGTCCAGCTGTTCCTAAGAGACAAGCAACCAGAACTGGAACAGGAACTATCACCTGGGCAATAGAATTATACAGGCTGGGGTCACATTTTCTGCTACACAGAGATTACAGATACCGGATCTGTTACAAGTATGGATCAGAACTGGTACCTGTTTATTATTACAGTCATTAGGTGCTGAGATAGTTTTAAAGAGGAATTTTTTACATTATTTGAAAATGACAAAAAGCTGGGGATAAAGCTCAGTGGCACAGCGTCTTGTTAGGCAAGTGTAAGGTCCTAAGAGTTCAATTCCCAGTACCAAAACAAAATGACAAAAAAATACATTCAGTACCCAATTTCATACCATCAGTTCAGTACTGTAAGCCTAACAGTAAGTCAAGGCGACCTTCAAATAAGGGTAGTAAAATGGCTATAAAATGTTCCTTGTTTTCCTTAATTGGAATCCAGCAAAGTATTCCTCATGGTACTTTTATAGAATACACCTTTGTGCTGCTGAAGTAATTCTATACTAAAATTAGAATGCACCCCACACTAATCACTGCTATTACTATGATTTTTTAAAAATAATTTAACTGTGATGCATAAACTCTGGTACTCTTGGCCATAACCTTCCAGTTTTCTCATCTTCAAAGTAGACTTAAAAAAAAAAATCTGAGACCCTCAAACAAAAAGACTTTGAGACCCTGCAATGCAAAAAAAAAAAAAAAAAACTGTAAAGTTTTGTGCAAACAACTGATAGTATTTATTTCCAAATTAAGAGTCAGATACATTTTCCATATGGTAGTGGTGAGTTTTAAAAATAGGTCCTGCCAGGTGTGGTGGCACAGGCCTGTCATCCTAGCACTTGGGAGGCTGAGACAAGAGGATTCCCGGAAGTTCCAGGCCAGCTTGAGCTACATGGCAAGACCTGGTTTCAAAAAAACTAAAATACAAAAAATAGGTTCATGCAGTTTATTAGTTTACACATGCCTTACAGATAAGTTCATTTAAATAAGTGAAATAAACTGTGCTTGCTAGTTACCTTCTTTAGCTTGCTAATCTTACTTTTAGGCTGTCATTGAAAGTTTTCATCAGCGTTATTAACTGGTCGTATTTTATTGCTTAAAGCTTCTAAAGAGCTGTCATCTAACAATTCTACACAAATATTCCAAAAGATATTCAAGTGGTTAGTTGTACCTGAATCAAAATTTTTATTAGAAATATTTCATTAATTGTTGCTAAATTCTTCAAGCTAGTGGAGCAGTGTCCAGAATTTTACAGAGCTTCATGACAGTACTTACTCTACTTAAGCATCTAATAAGTAATAAAGTGCAGAATAACCAAAAGCTACTAGAAATGCAATGATTTTTAAAACAAAATTGTATTACTCATCACAACCATATATATTTCCATTTGATATGTGGGATATAGGCATTGGGGTTCAAATGGATTAATAGACTCCTGTGGTAATTCTCATCAGCGGCTGAGATCCAATTAGGCTGGGAACCACCAGGTTAGACTTCGTGTATTCAAGTTTAGATAATTTATAGCTAGGTGTAGCTCCTTAATTATATCCAATTTTAAAATGGCCATAAATTAGCTAACAGGCTCAACCAAATGTTCAGGAGCTTCTGACCCTTCTAATGCTTAGCAAATCTTAGACCCCGAATTATCGTTTGGTGGGTGCTGCGTTAGATATAGCAGAGCTGCATTTCTAAATGGCCCACAGAACATGAAGGGCTATCTTGTAAAAAAGCAGCGGCCAGGGTGTGCTACAGAGGTGCCGCCTGTCTACACGCCAGTGTATTCCGATACAAATAAATTCCTGTGTAACCATCAGTTTATAAATTGTATTTTGAGCAGCAGTTAGGGATTTTGGTTATTAACCCAGACATTTCTGACAAAAAAATTCCCCTTGAGGGTTAAGCGTTTTGTAGCACCCTATTCAAGGGTTCAAGTCTTACTTTCTAAACTGGGGGCAGTTAGCCTGCATTTACAGGTAACAGTCAAATCTCATTCGTACTGGGCTCAAGGAGTTAAGCTAACTGAACCCAGTTCTCTATAATCTTTAGCTCTAGTCTTTCATGGTATAGCTGAATTCCTCCTAAATGCAGATTTCTACCCATGTGACTATCGATGTATGACATTTTTCTAAAATTACAATTTTTATAGTCTTAAAATTAACTTGTAGACATAAGTCAGTGCTAGACAAGGGTGAGAATGTAGATTTTTGTGAATTATTACTCAATTTTGTGGTAAATTATTCTCATTTACTTATCAGAAAGCAATGGGCTTAGTTACAAACGTGCTCAAGAAAGTTCTGTTTTGTTTTATAGAACTGGGAAATGAACCCAGGGCACGTCCTAGGCACATGCTCTACCAGACAGCTACAGCCCCCAGCCCTTTCTTTAAATATTTGAGACAGGGTCTTACTAAGTTTTTTATATAAATTTTGTACTTGGTATGGGGGCAAACTCTAACGTAAAGCAGGCTCATAGTGTCTAGCTCATTGTATACAGCCACGTTTTATACAGTGGTAGAAATAGCATCAGTAGAGCAACAATAAGGACAGTGCTTATTAAGCTGACTGTGGCCCCAACAGTCCAAAGCTGAATCCCCAGGAGCCTGTCAATATGATTTATATGGTAAAAAAGACTTTATACTCGTGACATAGATTTATTGAAGGATCTTGAGATGAGAGAAGTCTTGGTCTATTTTTTGTGGTACAATACACAAGACCAAGTAATTTCAGAGAAAAGAGGTTTCTTCAGCACAAGCAAGGTTTTAGTGGCTGGAAAGTTCAGGGCTGGAGAGCCTGTTGGGCAAAGGCTTCACCTTATGTCATCAACATTGAGTGGGGAAGAGAAGAAGGGAACGTGTGCGAGTAGGGAAGGGACCAAATCCCGTGATGCCCGTCCTGCGAGAAAGGCAAACTCATGAGAGCTCTGACCCCGTGGTCCAAACACCTCATGCCAGACCCCACCACCTAGCACTGCCAGAGGGAGGACCAAGTCTCAGCATGTGTTCTGGGGGGACAAGCCTTATTGGAATTATAGCAAGAGATTATCCTTTGGGGCCCAATGTAATCACAACAGTTTTTATCAGGAGACAGAACTCAGAGAAAGAGAGAGACAAAGGTGCTATACTGCAGGATTTAAAGACAAATGGTCATTCACCAAGGAATACAGACGGTCTCCAGAAACTAGGAAATCAAAGGAAATAGATCCCCCAGCCTCCAGAAAGAATATAGTCCTGCCAACTTCTTGATTTTACAATTGATATCCAGAATTATAATAAATTTCTTTCTTCTTTCTCATGTCTTTTTGAGACAGAGTCTCACTACAAAGTTCAGGCTGTCCTTGAGCTCACTCTGTGGCCCAGGCTGGTCTCGAAATCACAAAGATCCTCCCGCCTCAGCCTCCTGAGTGCTGGGATTACAGGTGTGCACCACCAAGCCTGGCTTGCAATAAATTTCTATTTTTTTAAAACTTATTAAGTTTTTGGTAACCTATAACAGCAGTAATAGGAAGCTAAATCAAGGAGTAAGAAGAATAATTATATAGAGTACCATCAGGAGATAGTTATAATGTAAATTAGTAATTCAAAAGAACATTACTAATGTTAAAATTTTGCAATGCTTGTTAAAAATGTAAAAGATTGTGTGCAGTTCCAAGAGAGAAGACTGTCGGCAGCTACACGGCTCTGGAATCTGCTGTTACCCTCACTCTGTCCTCTTGCCTGTGCCACACACCACTTTCACTCAGTGTAGAAATTTAAACCAGAAGTTTGTTCATTTGATTTGTTACTTGAGATATCCAGACACTGTTTCAAATGTGTGCTTCTAGTTCTATGGGAAAGCATTATTACTTTTTAAAATGTGATTTCCTTTCCCTCTGTGTCCACTTTCAGAGAGAAGACCGGAAGCCTCTGGGAAGACATTTACAGCCAGTGTTATGTGAGAAGTCACACAACAGTGATGTATTTTCCACTCTGAAGGCCATGGTGAATCAAGAAAGTCCCGCAAGCAGGCTCTTACCTCCACACTGACACATCCTCCTGTAGCTGCTGTCCTGATTGAACAGGAACCTCCCATCAGGAGGCACAGTAGATGAGACTGGTGAGAGTTACAATGCTCGGTCTCCTCCTGGGGGGCGGCAAGTGGATCGAAAGCTGCAGACTTTGAAGTTCTCTGTCACAGAATAGCCAATGGCCTAATGGAACCGTTGTACCTTGATCACCTTTCAGGAACCAGAGGTCTCAAACGCTCAATAACATTTCTTTACTGGGTGACTGCAGAAGCCAAGTAAGGTGCAGGTGATTTGAAGCCCATTCTTAAGGAATAAATTAATTTAAAGTTAATGTTTAAGATAGACAGCTAGGCCTGGTATAGTAGCACACCTCTGTAATCCCAGCACTCAGGAGGCTGAGGCAGGAGGATCGTTGCGAGTTCAAGGCCAGCCTGGGCTACAAAGTGAGCTCTGGCCATCCTGTACTGCATAGCGAGACCCTGTCTCAAAAAGACAAAAAAAAAAGACAGCTTAAACTACAAGGCTGTCTATGTCCCTGAAGTGTCGCTGTGCACTGCAGGCCCACCCCATGTGAGGACAGAGGAAATTCCTCTTGCTCACACAAATGGGACCTGCTCCCAGCAGTAGGAAATTTGTATGTGAGGAAACACAGGAGTACAGAATTTTTAAATTATGTTTTTACCTGGATAGCCAGAGTGGCAATAATTTGCTTGATGTGATCAAGGTAAACTGTCAAACTGGAAAATTCTGGTGAGACACAATGCCCTTGATGCCAAATTACGTAGTTTTTAAAGACTTGTTGAAGTGGAAAATGGCAAATTCCTTTTCACTTGGCACCACATAAGCGTTACATAAAATGACGAAGTTCAGAATCCTAAACCACATCAAGACAGCAGCCAACTGAGGATGGATAACCCTTTGCGGGCATGGCTTCCCCTAAGGCAGAGACTGGCCCTGTCTTCATTTGTTTCAGCTGAGGTCAATTTATATATCACAAGTCTTATTAAATCTGCGCATGATTTATCAGTGAAGATTCCTTTCATCACATTGGGCTTCACAGGCCCTCATATAGAGAGTTGGATCTCTCGCTCATTCTCTCTCTCTGCTGAATGAGCATATTCAGTTCTTTCGGGAACGGGGAAATAGACCACACAGTTTGAAACACAGTGAATGGAAGTGTGAGTAGAATGTAAAAGTAGAAAATTAATGTTACTTTTCAAGCAGTGAAGAACTCTGCTTGGACAAAGAAAGCTTGATTTCCTGAAAGGATCAATCAAGTTGACCCCTATAGGCCTCAGTTTTCTCATCTGTAAAATGTGTGGCTCAGATCTCTACCATCCCAATTCTATGATTCTAAGACAGATTTAGAAAAGTAAATTGGTAGCTTGAATCATTAATGCTACAGGCCTTGACCTTATAGTCTTAACGATAAAGTAAAATCATTAATGCTACAGGCCTTGACCTTATAGTCTTAACGATAAAGTAAACTTCATGAAGAAATTCATCTGATTCTAGGCTGAGTGACTCTAAAGAAAGATCTCAAGAAATAGAATCCCCCCACCTGTGTGTGTGTGTGTGTGTGTGTGTGTGTGTGTGACTTACACAGAGTTAGCCCAGCCATCTGCAGTGACCCACTTTTCCTAACTTCCTCCCCTGTGGTCAGGTTCTGTTGGCACAGACAATAGGCCTGGAAACGCTTCCTGAAATATTGACTTTGGCTTTCTCCCCTGGGGTCTGGGCTACACTGCAAAACCAAGGGCCTGTGAACAAGCATCCAGTACCACCTTCCATCCACACCAGACTTTGCAGAGTGAGCAGACTGGATGACATTCAGCTCCTGTGTGGAGCAAGTGCCACTGCTGTCCCCACGCTGACAGCGAGCAGTTTCTGTCCTCATCGCCCTCCATGGTCAGGTTGCACACTCTGACTCAGCTTCACATGCAGCTGCTCTTGAGGTGGTACTGCAGCCGTTCCTCCTTCCTGCAGGGCCTACGAGGCTCAAACTGTAGGCTGCTCTGCCAGCTCCCCCAGCCCCACCCCTGTGTGAATTCTCACAGCCACCCTGGAGCTGATGGAAAGTTCGCCTAATAGCAAGTTAATTCCTCACTATTCCGCTAGATACATATTTAATGCGCTTTAAAAATAGATACTGAAAGTCATTTCCAAGGCTGTCTCAGATTATTGATAACGAATTTTCTTTTGAATAAAACTTTTATATATGTGTGCGTGTTTAACATAACATGGAACAGTTTTTATCCCCATGAGGGGCAGGGGCTACGAGTATTATTTGTTGTCCTTCCACCACAATGCAGGAAACCGAGGAGACTGTGCTCAGAACACAGACCTCTGAAAACCACTTGCTTTCCATCCTGTTTCTTCACCTTGTACTAGTAGCTGAAGGCTCTTAGCAGTCTATCATCATAAGTGGTCCAGCAATGAAATAGCTGTAAGGGCTGAGAAAAACATTCCGGCCCACACAGGTTCATTCTTAGAAACCAAGGCCTGCGCCAATGGAGAAGGGGCGATTATAGTCGCATATGTACCTTGGAAAGTATCTTTCAAGAAAAGCCTTTTGTTTTTGAACTCTCTGTGTGAACATGGGTCAGGGTAGTTGCTAAAATCTGTGAGTGGATTAGAGATCGTGGCGCTACCTTCCAAAGCGGCCGTCCCGCCTCAAAGAAAGTACCTTTCTCACAATAGTTTCTAAACTTGGGCTTTCAGAGGCCATACTGAACTCAAGCTGAGACGTATTCATTTACTGGGCAAGTCTAGAAGCTCCCTATACAGTTGATTGTAGGTGCTTATCCACTGTTAGCACTTAAAATTCGTTTCATCTGAAACTATGACGTGTGAGTTCACAAGAAAAGAACTTTGCATGAGGTTACATATATAATTACTTAGACTATAATTCTTCCTTTTTCAAAACATCTATTTATTTAAATAGCTGATGCATGCACAAGAATGCAAACATTATCCAAAGTATGTATAACTTCGCTGCCAAGACAAAAGCTGTTATATTTCTTATCTATCCTTCCAAAGATCATATACATATTTCAAAGAGGATCGCATTAAACATATATTTCATAAACCTGTTTTCTTTCGCTTGCTAATCTATCTCTGAGCTCAACTTCATTGTTTTAATTGTTACAAAGTATTCCTTCATGTAAATGTTCCATAATTACATACTCTATTGATGAACTTTTGGGCTGTTCACACCGTGGATTGCTGTGGTGACTTGTCTGTACATAAATATATGTACATATATTTCTATACATAATTTCTATACATAAATATCTTCATGCATATGTACTATTACTTATATAGATTAAATTCCTAGGAGTGGGGTTGCTGGGCCAAAGGATAGCATATTTTTATTTGGATATACACTGCAATGTTGCCCTCCTTAGACACTGAATACATTTTCTAGCTTTTCCTTCCGTGCACCTTCTAGTCAGGCTGTTTGTTCTGTTTGAGCTTTTGCCTTTGTGAAGTCACCTCAAAACGGGCAAGCATGGGGCTAAGGATGTAGCTCACTGGGACAGCACTTGCCTAGCATGTGCAAAGCCCTGGGTTTGATCGCTAGCCCTGCAAAATATAAAAAAATCTTGTAAGTTAAATTTTTTTTAAAACACAAATGAATAAATAAATGAGTACAGCTCACAGAACGGCCCAGAGCACCCCAGCATAATATCATTACTCAGATCTCTTCCCTCAGTAAAATTTCCCCACCTATCTCAACACGCACATTCCCATTCACTCTGTATGTAGTTCAATATTTTTCTATTAATATTCATTGAGATGATCAGAAATTATTTTGCTACTTTTTTTTACTTCTTCCCTACCTGGCCATCTACCTCTATAAAAGGTAAGCCTTGAGAAAGGAAGCCCAGCTAGCAATGGGTTTCATCACCCAGCACTTTGAAGAGCACGTTGAATGAAATGTTGTATCTACATGTACCTTTGATATCCAAGGATATGAGTTTTTCTCTGGAATAATGCTGCAGATATTTCTATAAAAGACACAACATTAGGTGGTCAGGGAAATTTCTAACACATTCTGGAACATTTTACCAGCTTTAGAGAGAAAATGAGGCTCGTGTCAACCTCCACGAAAACAACTGGGCCTGTCAGAAAATGTCCAGCCCTTTGATTTGGACCTGAAGAGAAATAAGTTGCATTATCCTTGGCTCTCAGCATATTATGGGCCAAAGTGAAATAGAAATTAATACTTGTGAAGTGGTTTGAAGAACAATATTTCTAAATGAAAAACAAAGTGGAGGCCTTTGACTTTGTGTCTCTGAGTACTGTGCCTTGAGGAAGTCCTATCAGGCAGGGTCTGCTGCAGAGATTCACTGAATGCAGGTGGTTTAAATGACTGCTTGTTGACGGGGTGTTCCTAAATCCTCTAAGGGTTATTCGGCTGGGTCCCAGGGATGGCTCACAGGTCTGGCTGGGCCTAATTAACTGGGTCCAGCTATGTGCAAAACTGTAGTAATGGTTGTTGGTAAAAGCGTGTCGCGCCACCCAGTCACTAGCTTGGCACCAGAAAGAGATGAAAATGTCATTTGAGCTTTCTAGACATTATATATCGAGGAGATAGAGAGGACACCAAGGGAATTTTCCCCAGTGGAAAATATTTCTCAGTCTTGATTAATTACATGTATGAAGAAGGCTCCTCTTCATTTCTAAAGCATGTGCACTTCTCAGAATCTGCTGCTTACTTAGAAATCCCACGTAGGCTTTTACATATCAATACTGTGCCAAGGGGTGTCTTTGGGGACCTTAGAGTTCTGATCCCCACTAGGGTAACTGTACCCACTTCTTTAATGTGGACAATTACTGTTTTCTCAAGCAGCTTCAAAGTTTTGCTGGCCCCCACTTCCACCCAGGCTGCTTACCCTAAATACCCTCCCTGAGAAGTTATCAAGTCACTGCTGGGCGTAGTCATCCAGAATGTGGTGACCGGGATTAAAGCAGCCATCACTGTCTGTGCAATCAACTTTTATTTGTCAGTTCTCAGCTTCTTCCTGGGCAGACATCCCACCTCAGGGAATTCATCCTCTCAGCCTTTCAGAGGGCTCCCTGCTCTAACCTCAGCAACCCAGGGGCCTCAGTGAACTTCTGACTCTGGAAGAATGTGGCAGGACTGAGTGACCCTGTGTGGGACAGACCAGCAGCGCCTGCCTCAAGAGAACCTTTCAGAGCCTGCCAAGTAGTTCTTTCTCAGGCCCAGACTCTGCAAGTAGCAACTTCTAAATAGGAACATTGAGCAAAAGGGAAGGACCCTCACTTTAGGGGCTGCTCAAAGCTCTGGTTCCTCTAGAACTGGGCACTCGAGCAAATGCCATCTCCAAAACTGGAAATAAAATACAGTTCAAAACTGAGGAGGATCACAGACATCAGGGCGTGTGTGAATGACCTAGTATCCAAGATATAGATCAAAATGGATTTGAAGGCTTCCAGATGCTGGCGCTTTTCACAACATATTTTCTAGACATTTTTGAAATGATCTTTAGAGAAAAATGCACTATATTTTTTAAAGAAATGTGCAAGATTTTGAAAAGAGGTAAAGCTAGTATTATGTTGCACTTAAGATTTCTCAACATATTTGCTTATAGGTTATCAAACATCCATCTGCCTGCTTTAGCTACGCCTAAGAATTTACCCTAAGTAACTTAAGTAGCCTAGGAGGCAACATAGAGAGAAACGCATACTTCCTAACGTGTGGAATGGGGAGTTTTGTTATGATTCCCATTCATTTGACCCGCCAAGATTGTTTTTGAAACAAAACATCCTCTAATTAAAAGAGCTGCCCCTCAGAAAGGCTCACTTTGCCCACTGTGGTTTAGTCTTAATAACATCTGCCCCTCAGATGAATACCTCCCAGGAACTCAGGGATCCGCTCAGTTCGTACTGAGGGCACAAAGGTGAGGACACAGAGGTCTTTGAGTTTCTAAGTCTTTTATGTAAACTGTTCTGTTCAAGACCTGCAGACAACCAGCTGGACTGTGGCTAAAGCCTTACCCTGAGGCAAAGCTGCATTAGAAAAGCCAGTGTGGGTTTCTAAGTCAGGAGATTTGAGGTTTTGCCTCAGCTGAGAGAACACGAACAAATCATCTGACCTCTATGTTTGTGATTCCTTGCCTGTAAGCATAGAGGTCATTCCAGATCTGATCATCTGTGATTTCTTCAGAGAAGCAATCAAAAGCTTATTGAAATGCCCTTGATCACTGAGGTTGGCACAAGGAGTGCAACCCCAAATGCTACACAGAATGCAGTCAAGATTTATTTACCATTCGTCTTCTCTGCATCAGGCACTGGGGATATCGCAGCCAGACACATCTACACCCTTGCCTTCACGAAGCTTAATTTGTACATTGCCCCGAAAGTCTAGACCTCCGTAATTCTGATACAGAGCCAGAGTCCCTTGGAAAACTAATATACAAGCACTCAACCACTGTTGCATTTTAAAATGTGGGTTGATGGTTTTTGTTCCTTTATCAAATGCGCAAGGTACCGCAAGAGTAAGTGTTGGTGAAGCTACCAGCCTGAGAGCAGAAGAACATGAATCTAACCTCAAGAGTACTATTTGGCCCTGTGGCCAGCACACTTTCTGTGTAGCCCTTGACCAGCAGTTCCACCCTGACCCACTTCTTCATTGACAATCAGGGACGGTAGTATGTGCCTGTCTCCTGGGAGTGTGAAACACCCACCAGCCAGTGCTTATAAAGTCTGTTTCAGACGAAAGGGGAAGTAGGTGAAATGAGACGTGCAGCCTGCCTCCATGCAGCTAATTTGCTTTTGGCCTTTCAAGAGACCTGTATGTAAACAGGGGACCAGGTAACTAACCTGATGTCAACACCAGCTGTACAAAGGTACAAGGCTGAGGAGGACCTGGTGGCCCAGGAGTGACACAACTGGCAGGCTTCGTGAGGGAAGACACCCTGTTCCCTGCCACCTCACTCAGATCACTGTGGGACCTGGCGAGTGTGGATAGTTTCCAGGATTGGTGAGTTAAGAGAACAAACGTTACCCCTTCGGGTGTTTATTTTCTGAGAAGCCTGGGTAGCCAGTGGCCATGGGCACTTGTCCAGGTACTTCAGGTGGAAGCCTGAATTACCCCCAGCAAATTATGTAATATGATGATGAAATTCACTGTACCAAGTGGGCTCGGAAAGATACACTGGCTTCCATCCTGGTGACTGCTGACAGTCGGGGGACAGACAGGAATTTAATGGTCACGTTCCTATCTCCCATTTAGCCCAGTGTCTTTCTTCACTCAGGAAAATACTAGATCGTTGGAGAAAATGATTTATAATGAATAAAACAACTGTAAAATTAAAGGGGTGAGAGAAGCCGTGTTGTCATTACAATAACAAAATGCAAAGGCAAACTCTAAGGTTAAAACATAAAGAGCTCCAAAGACAGTCGGCAAGATGCAATGTTGCTAAACAATTCTTCCTCCCAAGATTGTCCCACAATTTAAAGGAAAGTTCTTTTGTGGGCAACTTATCCTGCCTCACCTCAGAAGGAGCAAAAGTTTATTCTAGGAAAGGTAAAACATCCTGGCAAAGGAGCACATCTTTTGGCTTAAACTAATAATAAACAAAGCCAGACTTCTTGCTAATTTGCAGCGGCCCTCCCTCTCCCCTCCTCCTTTTCCTCCTCCCCTCCCTGCTTCCAGCCACCAGGAACAGGTTTGGGTTGTTTAAGCACAAAGTGACACCTTTCTGACCTCTCCTTCTGTCGTGGTGTTCCAAGGGTGTCACGTGCCCAGGACGACTGAAAAGGTGCCCGAGCTCCAGTTCCGGCCCTGGAGATAGACGTCGCCCCTGTCAGTCACAGGGCCTGTTCGGGATTATCCACCTCCAGGGAGGGAGGGAGCGAGCAGGCAAGTGACCCAGCAGGAATGCAAGCGAGCGACAGCAGGGCTTGGGGTCAGTCTCACTAGCAGCCTTCCACGCGGGGAGAGCTGCCTTTGCTGGAGGGCCTGGGCGGCACAGGCAGTCACGGTGCGGTCAGGTGCCACGCAGGCCTCTCATGACCAGGTGTGTGACTACGAGCGTGACCTGTCTTCAGAGGTTCTTGGTGAATTCCAGGGGCGGGGAGGGTAAGAACTAATCAAGGAAAACACTCTCCTGCCATTAGCTCGGGCCTTGGGCCTTCATGCTGTGGGTCCCAGGCCCCCAGACTTGCTATCTCAAAGCCCCGCCCACCCCCAGAACACCGTTTCCAGCGGCGCCCCTCCCTCCCACCCAGGGGCTGCCTTTGCCCTAGATTCAGAGCGTAAAAACTAAATGCCGATGACTCTTGGTTTCTGCCCTGCGCAGTCAGCAGAGCTGAACTCCAGCTGCATTGCTGGCTGCTGCTTTTCCTTTTTCTTCCTCTTCATATTTTGTTTGGACCGGGGGTCATTCTTTATTACGCTGATCTGTTTTCCGTGCAGTGGTTAACTTAGGGATAATATTGAGGAGGAACTCTCAGTTCTCACTGGGGATGGTCTCAGTGAGGAACGATTTAAAGCACAGAGAGCCTTGGAAGTGGCAAAGACTGTCAACCTGGTAATGAGCACAAGGTCTGTGGGAAGGACGCAGTCACGAACGCACAGCCTTCACACTCCCAGGGGGAGCCTCATCACCTAAGCGTGCCCTTCGCTCCGAGAGGCACCTCTCTGGCACACGGGTTCTGCACATGATGTGCTGTGGGCTGGAGGCAAGTGGGGTGAGAAACCACGGGGTACTTTTCCAGTTCTCTCACTGTGCTGGGCTCAGACCAGCAAGGCTCTTCTACTCTCTGAAAACACATCTGTTGTAGTTGATCCCACGATGCCACTGATGTCACATTATCTCCACCATCTGATGCAGGCATTGGGCCGACTTGTGGGCGCAGCACATGTTTTGAGCAGGCAGAACGTCTTCTGGATGCGAGTCACTGTACCTATTGCCAGGATACACTGACTTACACCGGCTTTTTCTCATGACTTTGTTTCCCCTTCATGGAAACAGCATCATCTCTTAGCATTTAAAAATCCCAAGCATAAGTTAGCACAGGAATCATTACATGTGTTACCACTTAAATAAATTGAACAGAATTACAAGAAGGCAGGGCAGTGTGTTCTGTCTGTTTCTGGAAGCGAGGCAATGAGTACGTGGAAGACTATTATACTGTTTTCTATACTTTTATATATATTTGAAAGCATTACCACAGATGCTTTAAAAAGACTCTGAACATCCACTCAAAATGTTAGGTGATTCCTTTATTCAACTCAGCTAGTGTTAAGAATTATCCTGACTCAACTGCTGTTAAGAATGATCATTAACCGAGCATGTGGAGGAGAGTCTCTAGCCATGGTTTCTTGAACTCACAACAACTCTGCAAAAACAGGATAGTTAATCCAACTGACAGATAAGACCCAGTGGAGGCTAAATAATCACGCTTGTCTTATAAGAGAGTTAAGGATGGGAGGCTGGGCATGGTAACTTGTATAACCCCAGCACTCTGGGAGCTGAGGCAAGAGGGTCACAAGTTCAAGCCCAGCCTAGACAACTTAGCAACTTAGTGAGACTCTATCTCAAAAGCAAAAATAAAGTTTAAAAAGGGCTGTATACAAAGGCCCTGGGTTTAATCCCCAATGACACACACACACACACACACACACACACAGAGGAATCCGGATCTCTTTCTTTCAGAAGCACAACCGCACACTCCCCTCAGCTTTATAGAATGGATGGTTGTCTAGACCAATGATTCCTGAGCTCAGCTGGTCATAAAAGTGACACAGAACACAGACTTCTAGGTTCCTCTCCTAAAAAGCAAGCAAGGATGGGCCTATAATCCCAGCACCCTAAGATGCTAAGGCAGGATGATGACTTTGAATTCAAGGCCAGCCTGAGCTTACCTAGTGAGTTTAAGGCAAGTCTGAACTACTTAATGAGACACTGACTGTCTCAAAAGACAACGACAAAGAGCTCGGGCAGGGTTAAGGCTGGGAAAGCAAAGTTTTATCCTCATGCATTCTCATGGGTAGGACATCTTAAAAATTCTCCATTTCTGTTTGATTTCCTGGCCCTTATATAACCCCTCCAGAAAAGAAACTTGCATCTCCAAAGAGTCCCCCTCTCTACAGCTGTATTTTGTAGAAGTCTGCCTCTGGGCGGCACAAACATTACAGCACAACCCTGCTTCTTGCCCTCTGGATTTATTACCAAGTATTTTCCCTGTTAGGAGAGGATATCTTAAAAGTGTGGAACATCTGCTGCAGGTGAGTCACCAAAAGGTGGCAAGGCTTGCAAAAGAGGAGGGCGGATATCCGGTGTCTCTCCCTTCCCAGGTTCATCCAGGACCAGCCAGCACCACATACTTGTGAGTGTGTATTTGATCCTTATACATTGTAAAGTCTGAAAGTAAAATAAATATTTTTAAAAGAGAACAGCATACCCTCCATTACTATGAAGGATTTGGATCCAATAATTAATTCTACTATTCAAAGGCAAATTCTAATGTCTGGATTCTCTTCCCAGCTGGCTCTCCCTTGCCCAGCCCAATGTCTGCTGAATGGAAGTGAGGGTCAGTCCCTGGCCAGGAAGAACAGTGGATGTATTTGAACTGCCAATAGTTGGAAACCAAAGCATTTCACACCATGGGTCTGAGTTCCAGGAAACCATGACATTCCAGAGTTCTTTGGAGACACTGGCATTCCACGATGAGTTTTCTCAGCTTTATTTCAGGCCTTGTGGGGAGTGCACTGGGTTGTCAAAATCTACAGAATGAACACACTATCACATCACATACCCCACTTACACACCTCACCTACAATAACCACATAATCTTGGTGACTCTTGACAGTCTTTATGAAGGTTTATCCTTCTCAAAGCCATATCAGCCCTCCTGAGAGGGTGGCAGAAGGGCTTCTTAATACATCATTATCACAGAAACATACACAGATTTTCCCCTTATTTTTTTGTTTATCAAGACTAAAAAATAAAAACACTCAAGCCAGCAGCTTCTTCCTTCATCCAGTAGAACCAAGCATCAAGGGCTGAAGGAGAGGAAATGAGGCCTTGTGTTAACCTCAAGTCCAAAGATAACACGTTTGTCTTAAGGCTACTTTGTGTGTGTCTCTGTAGTCTGGAGGTGAGGGACGAGAATACTCAAAGTTGGGGGCTGGGGATATAGCTCAGTGGAGTAAGCGCCTGCCTAGCAAGAGCAGGGTCCTGAGTTCAATCCCTAGTACCGCCAAAAAAAAAAAAAAGAGAGAGAGAATACTCAAAGTAGAAGTGGTCTGTGTCCCCCAGCCAGGGTGGCCAGGAGATGCACCTGTAGGTATCAGATAGGCCATGGAGTTGCCATGGACGCACCATCAACAATCACTCTGAGAAGAGACTGCAGTTGACCTTTGTCATATACTTCTCTCCTGGGCCTGGAAGGGACATCTGTACCAGTTGAGGTTCACTAGAGGAACAGATTTTACGTATAGTACATACAGGGTTTACAAGGTATGCTTGCAGAGTCAGGTGTGGAAGAGTGTAAAAGCAGTGTGTGGACAGCTGGAGGGTCCAGTCAGAATTACAATGCCTGGAACTCACTGCAGAGTCCCATGAAGTCAGGAAGCTAAAGGGTCTACTCTGGAAGCCTGGAGATGGCATCCAATGGTAGTGGTGGAGAGTGGAGGTCCTCCTCTGAAGAAGCAGTAGTGAGTCTTCCTTCTTCACTCCCTTTTATTCCATCCAGGCTGCAAGGCTTTTGGTTGGTGCCACCCACACCCAGGGTGCATCATCCCCTTTCAATGAGTCAGTCATCCAGACACTCCCAGAATTGTAGTGTTTCCATCCTTATTCAAGTTGACACCACAATCCCAACATAGAGACAGTGGCTATTCTAATAGATAACCTCCTCAGTACCACTTATATGACCTCAGATGCTTCTAAGAATATGAGTTCTTGGGTGAAAACCCCTCAGAATCACCTTATTGTGACTGGTCATAGGATGAGATAGATTTTATAAGTAAATTTTCCATGTATTTCTTTAAGCTCTAAAAAGTCTCTGATAATGTGACAGTCAAGCTTGATTGTGTCAACTTGATTAACTTGGGAACTGCCCAAGGGACTGGTAAAATATATGTCTGATTATGTCTGAGTGAGTCATGGAGCTGTGACCATGGATACTATATCTGGTGTCTCAGTTCTTCCTCTCTGGTGCTGTTCCCATGCTCTGCTTCCTGGCTGCCATGAACCCAGCATCTTTGCCATACCCTTCCACCATGATGTGCCTCTCTTGGAGCCTGCAGACCATGACTAAACACCTTGAAACACTGAGCAAAATTAAACCTGTCCTTGGAGTTGTAGGTGTCTGTGTTGTGTACCAGCAACAGCAAGGCTGACAACTACAGAAGCCTGGAGCTTCTGCTGTTGAAGGAAGAATTTCTAAACTGTTATCTACTAACCTTTCTGTTAAACAGGTGCTGAATATGATTCAGCCCTTTCTTAACAACTGACTATCTTGTTTAAGGTTCAGTTTTCTCATCTGTAAAATGAGAAGGAAATATCCTCAATCTTAAAAAGTTGTCAGGATCAAATGAGACACTGCATGTTGAAGAGCTCAGCCTGCCACCTTACCAATGTCAGTGTTAAATAAATAACAGCAACATTGCTGCCTTAGCAAGTCAAACCCAGATACTTCCTCCACTAGCAGAACAATGACTCTCTCCAACAGTGCCCTGCCACATCCCCTACTCAGAGTCTTGTTTCTTGTGTACCATGGACGGGGGAGCTAAACATCAAACATTCCCAGAACTACATGCTTACCTGTGCTCAACTAGAATCAGTGCTAGTCGAAGAAGGCAGTTAAACATACAACTGTCTTATCTAACCTGCAGCGACTTCCCCCAGCCCAGGCTGGAGTCTGTGTTTTGAAGAGTTGAAAATACAAACCAGCCCTCCAGAGTCTAGGTGAGTGAGCTATTACCGTAATTATTGTTCCCTATGTATACACAGTCATGTTTCACTTTAATGAAGTACTTTTAATCACATATCAGTAAAGCCTTGCTGGGAAGTTATTCTTTCCACCTCCTGGGATACACACTCTAGAGGACATTGAAAGTGATGCCACCAGTGTAAGCCAAAGTCACATTTCCTTGGAGACCAGCCAGACATGGAGGTAACAGATGCATGTGTAACCAGGAAAACTCTCTAGTCTTGGCTGTGCAAAGCAAATCTCACAGAGGAATAAGTTTCCTTTAGGCTCTGTAAGAAGAGTAATGGAGGCTGGGGATATAGCTTAGTGGCACAAGAACGTGCCTGGCAAGCACAAGGCCCTGAGTTCAATTCCTGGTACCAAAAAAGAGAGAAGAGTAATGGAAAAGACTGATACATCTCTGGGTTGTAAGTTTCTCCCTGGCCGTCTTTACCATGAGGGGCTGAATGTAATACCATGCTACGAAACCAAACAGATACGGAAGTGCCTTTGTCATGAACAAGTTGGCTTTGCCAGTATAGCACCGCTCATCCTTTCTTTCGGCACTCCTGCCCAGGGATGGGCATGTAATTTCATCCTGGCCAATCAGAGCAGCACATCCTAAAGGGATCATGGTGATTTGTTCAGAGATGAATATTCTATCCAATGAAAGCGCTAGTGGGATTTTTGTTGCTGCTAACAGGAAAACATCTCCTTTTAAACTGGGGATACAAGCCTGGAGCTTCTGCTATATCTGACCCCCAGCCCCAGGGGGGAAAAACAGGTCACTGTCGTGTATACTTCCCAGACTCTTGTCCCTCAAATTTCACTTGGTTTCTGAGAGTTTCCAGAGGGAGGCAGATTACCATCATGGGATCCTTTCTATCACTGCCATCACTTTCCCTGATTGTTGCCATCACCTGGATAGGTCCCACCTTCACTTCCTAAAGGCTCAGTATCTCTGCCAAGTGATTGGGTGCCTCCCCTCCTGAAACCTCCTCCAAAGCCAGATCTCAGAGTTCTCAAGTTCTCAAAGCAGAGCTAACACCTAATAGAGCTTTGTGAGCTCAGGACCTACCACCGCATCCCCCACAGTAATGGAACTGCTTCTCTTCCTCCTTCTGTTATATTACTTTATTTTATTTTGTGTTATTTATTTATTTATTTGTCTTTTTGAGACAAGGCCTCACTATGCAGTTCAGGCTGGCCTTGAGGTCACTTTGTAGCCCAGGCTGGTCTTGAACTTGCAGTGATCCTCCTGCCTCAGCCTCCTGAGTGCTGGGATTACAGGCGTGCACCACTACGCCCCACAGTTATATCACTTTAATCTTTGGCTAGCATGTGAAGTTTAAAGTGTATCTGGTACATACTCTATGATATCTTGGAAGTCCAGCTTGGCCATTTTCTCTTCCATCATTGGAACAAATAGCCTTCTGTTTGTGATAGAGCTAATAGAATTTTTTGTAAAGATAGAAATGTTCTATATTTTCACTATTCAATGCAATAGCCACTATAGGTATCGCCAATGAGCACTTGAAATGTGACTAGTGTGACATTAGGTTTCAATTTTTAAATTATATTTAGGTAGTCCCATGTGACTGTTGGCTTCCATCTTGGATAACAGTTGTAGATTCAGTTGTTGCCAGACAAAACACGTTCTCTTGACCAGACGGCTTGCACTAAAATAAATGAGACTTTAGAGGAATGCTTTAAAGCCATTGTTTTACTCAGTTTTAAAGGAAGGAGTTTTTTAGCTTTTACTTTTGGTGTTTCTTCCCACCTTCTCCCCAGGACTCAGACAGGGTCGAGGGCTGACTCACCCTCCCCTGACAAGCCCGCATTCACTGAACCTCAGCCGAGGATGCAGCCCTCTTTCAAGTGGGTGCCCTGCTGCAATCAAATCCAGCATCTAGACAGGGACAGGCCCTGAGCTTACGAGGTCCAAACTTCCTAGGCTCCTTACTGCTTGTGACTATGAAATTATTTACTGAGCAGCCCCGGCTCTGTGGGGTGTAAACAGAAAATGGCTTTAATTTTCTCAATCACTACCTTCCAGCTGGATTTTCTCCTAGCAAAACCAAAAGCTCTCCACTTAGACTGTGGGCAGATTCCTTCACTCTCGTGTCATTGTCATATACTAAGCTTTAGTCAGCAGAATTTAAAATCTCGTTCTCATATCCCAGTCCGAATTTTATGCTGGCCTACTTCTCTCACTCAGTTTCGAGACCCTCAGGTTGGTGTGGGAGGGTGTAGGGAAGAAGGGACCACAGCCTTCCCTGCTATGAGAAATACAGCTCACTGAGGCCGCCACCAGGACACATGGGCCCCTCTATGGGCTTGAGTGGAGGGCAATACGTCAAGACCAGCTATTTCTCCTGCCACAACCGTGCAGCTGCCCTTTTGCTCTAGGCTGCTTTCTCCTGCTTTGGGGGTCAAGGGACCATCACCTAAGCAAGTTACTTGGTGCCCTTGGGTGAACTGCAGAACGTCTGGAGGACAAATTGGCCTCAGCAGGTCACATCAGAACCTGGAAAAAGACCCCAAGAGACCCACGTGCACCCTTGGGTCTGTCACCGAGCTAGGCTAGGCAGAAGAACTCTTCAAATAGCTCAGGTCAGAGGGTTGAGCCTTCTTTTTTTGACACAGGGTGTTACTATGTAGCCCAGGCTGGCCTCACACTCATGGTGATTCTCCTGCCTCAGACTCCCAAGCGCTGGGATTAGAGCTGTGCACCACTACGCCCGGCAAGGGCTGAGCTCCCATCTTCCTCTGTTGCTCACAGATGCTCAGTGTGGGAGAGTCCAAGCGGCTCAATTCCTTGTGCTCAGAATGCCACTTGTGTGCACCGGCTGGCTCAGGAACCGGAAGCACTCCAATATTCCTGGTCACCCTGAAAATGGAGTCTGGGACAGCTCTCTGCCGACACAGATACTGTGGAGGCCAGAAAAGCTGAGCGTTCACAGTGTTTCTTGGGAGTCCCTCAGCCTCTGTTCCTCATACATTACGTGGCCAAATGCCAAGCTAGGGCCATCCTTAGCCATCTGCACGTGGGTTCATGAGCACAGACCCCTGCTGAGCAAAGTGGCTGGAGGTAATGGCTCAGGGCAGGCTCCAGCCTCCCCTGTCTCCCCTGACTCAAGCACCATCCTTTTCTGAATATAAACCCTGTGCCTACCTGCCCGGCAGGGCTCTGTTCCTCTGCCTTTCGTTCCATCTCTTTCTTATCCCCTTGTCTCTCCTAAGTATTTACAACCCAGGATGGCAGGGAAACTCCTTAGCTACCGTTCTCAGGGAAGCTCCCTGTGCTGGTTCAAAGGTAGAACATGGACCTGACATTTCTTTCACTAAAGAAAAGGAAACCAGAACATATACCTGGTAAGTTAAATCCCGAGGACAAGACTGATGGAAACCCTGCTCCCCCGTGCATTTCAGTGAGAGAAAGGAAAAGATGATCGCTCTTAAAGCATTAACCCCAAATCAGCTTTCCACAGTCTTTTCTCAGCCTGGATCTTCTGGTTCTCAATACCATCTGTCCCCACACACATGTGTCCTTCAGGTAGGCCAAGTGTTCCCCTGACAGGTGAAATATGTCTATGAGCAATGTACCCCACAAAGGAGAGACGTACTTTCCTTAAACTCCCTGGATTTTTGAAACTTACTTTTAATATATAGGGAAATAGCTAAAATGAATGCTTATTAAATATAAAGCATGATGGCCTCCCCTCCCCTCCCCCCCTCCCCTTGCCTTCCCTTCTCTCCTCTCCTCTCCTTTTCTCTCTTTACCTGGTGCTGAGGATCAAGCCCAGGGCCTTGCATACGCTGTGCCAAGCACATGCTGTACCACCAATTATTCCTGCAGCTCCCGTGTAGTCACGTTATTAAAGAAAGACATAGAACTGGAAGCTGAGTCAGCCTCATTTTCCCTCTCTCAAGTGAGAATTACCATTTCCTTATGATCTGACTAATTTTAGAAGACTTTCTTTTTCTCCAAAAAAAAAATTCTTTAAAAATATATCTATATAGTCTATCAGTTCTTAAAGATGAGAAAATGTTGCTCATTGCACTGGTTTCCATTTTAACAGAATCGTGGTAGCATTTTAGGCTGTTCATTTATTTTCTCATAGCAGAGCCATGGAACAGTACTGTCATGTTTTATTTATGCCAATACTGGAACATGAAAATTTCCCCAAGGTTACATAACAAATTAGCCACCTTGAGATTTTAAGCGGGCACACTCCCTCAGGTATGTAAGTACTTATGCCACTGTTGACTTTCTGACTGGCTGAGAAGTTTTCCTTCAGTTTTTTTCCTCCTCCAGTTCTTGAAGCCAATTCCTTGACCAATGTTATAATCTTAAATTCTTTAGCAGTAGGTTTAGATTGATAAGCATATTAACTGGAAGTGTCTCAATTTTTTTTTATAGTGGCTTAAGGAGGCTTATATAATGTGATCAGAATTTTGTCTCAGCTTCTGTATGTTGTTGAGTAATTATCTTATTGGCAATTCATCTTATTTATTTATTTACTGCTATTCTGGAGCTGGAACCCAGGACCTCACATTTTAGGTAATGGGTCTATCACTAAACTACAACCTCAGTAGCAAATCATATTTCAAACGCTTCTTTTTAAATGAGAGATCTACTAGCCTTCTGCAGTAAGCATATGAAGGGGGAGTAATTTTAAATTACTCACTATACTGAGCCTTCTCTCAGTTTTTACCTTCTAGATAGCGGCAGTGAACCTTTTAGAGCTTTCAATGCCAATAAAAGGCCGGCTGTGGCACACATGCTACGGATTCACCACTGCTGTTTCACAGGAAGGAAGCGTTTCTAATGTTGTGTAGCATGTATATTCACAGTTAATTTGAGTGCTCCTGGAATCTCTTCCTCATGTGCTGGCTTTGTTTGCCCTAAAACCATCCAGGTTCCCTTCTTTTCCCACAGATGCGTAGCCAGGCTGCCGCTTGCTCTCCTGAGCTATATCCCTAGCCTCAGCATAGCCAACTCATTTCTTTTGCTCTGGTTCATTTTTCACTGTTGCTTGTTTTCTTTTTTAACTCTGTAGTGTGCGCCTTATAACAGGGTCAGGGATTTAAGAAACCATGTCCCTTGGCCTTTGCTCACAGTAGCACCAACACAACACTTCCAGAGAACGTTCATATTACCTCAGTGCTTGAAGCCCTGCAACACTCAGGCCAGTAGTGTAAGTGGGAGTTTGTCACTGTTGGTCCAGGAGAAGAAAGCTCAGTGGTCCTCAGTGTCTGTGGGTGGGGCAGCTCTGGACGGCACTCTGAAACCAGAAGCACTTGCCTGCCTCTTTGCCAGAAACCTCTGTGTCTGGCTACTAGGATGTGGCACTTCAGGAATTCCCGACCCTCTGATATCCTTTGACCCAAACTGTGAGTACTTGCCACCGCCTGACTTCTACGACCCTCTACTGCAGTCCTTTTAAGTAAAGACAATACTTTAAAAATCACCAAATTGTTGTCTCTTTTAAGCTGCGGAAGGTCCAGACTACAGCCTGGAGACACAGGGAGGGGGCTGAAGCCAAGCAGAGCACCTAGGAGTCACAGCAGCTTGGGCAGTCTAAGCGCAAATTATGGGGCAGCGAGAAACATGGCATTTGAAGATAGAAAAAAAAAATGTGAGGATTGGAAAGGACCCAGAGCCCATCAATTCCTATAGGTCCCCAGAGCCTGTCTCAGCAGGCAGGTACATGGCTGCCTTTGAATGATGGGTGGAAGGGGTGGTGGGAAGGCAAACTTTGCTAAAAATGTACATTTGGCCTCCAAGTTTGTGAGTCAGTATAAATCCAGCTCTCTCCAATATCCAGTCTGCTGATGAAGCCCAGAACAGGTATGCGATTTTCCACAATCTATGGCAATGACAGTGTAGTGGCAGAACTATAACTCAAATTCCTCCAGCTTACTGATTCGTTTCTCATTATAGTGCAATACAGTTATAAGGCACTAGAACTCTATTAAAGGTGGAAGATGTGTTCTTCTAACATAATAAGAGCTAATGCATCGAGCAAAAACTTGAAGTCAAATGAAAAGGGCTGAGAGTTGGGGATATGCACGGCAGATCACCTGGAATACTTTAGAGCTGCAACCACAAGTTCCTCACCGCCAAATATGAATTTATATGTAGACTCAAAAGCACACGGGGACCAGGCACATCACACAGATTAGAATAATGTGACCCAGATCTGTGAAACAATGGCTCCGAGTATGTTGTGGCCCTGCTTCTTCTTGCCTGCCAAGTCTTGCAACTGTCCTGAAGTGTAAAGTTGGAGTTGGAGGAGGTCCCCCAAAGAGGAGACCGGGAGCTAAGCTCGCTACAGCCATGGGGTAGTTTGGAGTTCTCCGGCTTTCATCACAGAGAAAGGAATTTTCAAGATATGTCAGTAAGAGATAGAAAAAGGTTTATTAGGCGAAATTCTAAAAGCACACAGAGAGAACAGTGTGGGCCTTTAAGAGAGACACATTATGGCCTGGGGTTAGGAGTTTGTGTGGTTTGGGGTGTCCTCCAGATGAATGATCTAGAAAATATATTTCTGCCTTCAGGTTACCCATCTGGGGGGGCTATTTAGAATGTAAACCATTCACATGTGCTTAAAATTGAGCTCTTCTGGAGCTGGGGATATAGCTCAGTGGAATAAGCGCCTGCCTAGCAAGCTCAGAGTCCTGAGTTCAATCCCCAGTACCGCAAAAAAAAAAAAAAAAAAAAAAAAAAAAAAAAAAAAAGAA